>QXTE01000373.1:853688-865256 GCA_003942145.1 Platysternon megacephalum
GGCACCAGAGCAGGCCCGGCCCCCCCAATGCACCTGCCTGGCACTAGAGCAGGCCCGGCCCCCCCAATGCACCGGCCTGGCACCACAGCAGGCCCGGCCCCCCCAATGCACCGGCCTGGCACCAGAGCAGGCCCGGCATGGTCCCGTAATGCACCCGCCCAGCACCACAGCCTGGCCCTCCTAACACACCTGCCCAGCACTGGAGCCCAGCCTGGCCTGGTGCCCCTGAGTCGCACCCGCCCGGCACCACAGCCCAGCCATGAGAGCAGAACCTGCCCCGAGCCAGCCTGGCCTGGCTGCCAGCGACGCTCTGAAACGGTCCCGCAGCTGGAGATCACTGGGACACCCTCCCCCCGCCCCCAAAGACTGGCCCTGTGCAGGCAGTGGGGCCATGGGGCGTGACCAGAGCCTGAAGCGCGCTCCCCGCCCCACAGGATAAAGGCCAGGACTCTGGGCCTGCTGGGGGGAACCCCACAACCAAACACCCCCTGGGCAGCGAGCCCCCTGCAGACACACCAGCCTCCGCGGGATCCGAGAGGCTGGCACACGTTATTAACCTCCGTCCGCTCCCCGGCGCCCTCCGTCAGCACCTTCACCGTCCTGGTGACCACGGGCTCCCCGCCCGGGTACTCGGTCACTTCCACGATCTCCGTCACGATGGTCTCCGTCACCTCGGTCACCTCGGTCACCTCCCTGGTGCTGACAGGCTTCCAGGCCCAGCTGCTGCCCGAGTCCCCGGGGGGGGCGCCTCTCGGGGGGGTCCAGGCTGCCCCCGCCGCCTCCAGCTGGGCTTTGAGGGGGTTGCAACCCCTGCTCCCGTTCTGCACCTTGACCTCCATGTTGTTTTGCTTGGGCAGGGGGCTGCTCGGCTGGCTCTTCGCCGAGCCTGGGCTCAGGCTCCAGCCGTTCTCGATCACCACCGGGTTCAGGGGAGACTTGTCGGGGGCCCCGGCTCTGGCGTCACAGTTGTTCCTCCCCGCCGGGTGCTCGGGGCCAAGCCCCACGTCCTTCAGGAACTCCTCGGGCTTCTGGCTCTTGTCTCCCAGGCAGCTGGGCCTGCCCAGCGCGTTCCCCATGGCCAAAGGGTGGCACAGAGCCGGCCGGCAGGGGCCGAAAGCTCAGCCCCGCCGCTCAGAGCCAGCCTAAAACAAATGAGGGGCAGCCCCGTTACTGGCCACTCGGGACACGTCAGCAGGCACGTGGGGACCTGCGTCCCGCCTGCATCTGACCTGAGGGCCCCAGGTCCCCCCTGGGAGCGTGGGCCGTTCCCACCCCCCGGGAACCCGCCCCAGGAGCCGCCTGCTGCCCGGTGTGAGAGGGGCCCGGGCTGAGGCCCATCCCGCCATCCCGGGCACCAGCCCCCGACAATGGGGTTTCAGCCCTTCCAGCAGGTCACTTCGTTTCCTGACCAGCTGCCCAAATTCCTGCCCTGGGGGCAGTGCGGCTCCCGGAGCCCGGGCGTGGATCTGAGCACCGGGCTGCAAAGGGCTGAGCTCCCAGTGGGGGCCTGGGGCACAGCAAGGCTGGGGCTGGGGCTGGGGACTGGAGTGGGGAGCAGGGCGAGGAGACGGGGTTAGGGAGAGGGGACAACAGGGCGCAGAGGGATTTCCAGGGCTGCCGACTCCAGGCTCTGCCCCAGGCCACCTCTGGGCTGGCAGGGCATTCCCGGGACCTGTGTGGCGGGCGATGCCAGAGCTTAGGCTGCTCGTCTCGCTAACGGGAATGTAAATGAAGGGGAATGAGGGAGGCAGCACAGGGCACCAGGCAGACGGGCAGCTGCTTCCAACCGGCATCGCTTTGTACCATTGGATTAACTCCTGGGCAAGCTGGAGCCGGGAGAAAAGAGCCATCTGTCTGCAGCGCCCTGACAAAGGCAGCACCGGGGGGTCTGAAAGGGGCGAGCTGCTACAGACAGTGGGGCTGGCGAACCATCAGTCACTGAAACACCCACACTCCAGACAGGAGTCAGACAGCCACAGCCCATAAATCCCAGCATCACCCGGACACGGCCCCGGCATCCCTGTGCAACCCCCCAGCCTCGCCATCTGCACCGTGCATCCGTCACTCAGACACCAGGGCTCAGCGTGTCCCCCAGAGACGGAACCCCCACCCCCACCCAGCACCTGCCCCCAGACACCAACCTGCTGCTGAAACACCCCCACCTTCCCCAGCAGTCCCCCCATGGGCGGCGTCCTGCACCACAACACACACCCGCAGGCAGAGTCCCTACACCCTGCAACACACACACACACACACAGGAGTCCCTACATCCTGCAACACACACACACACAACACCCCGCAACACACACACACACACACACACTACACCCTGCAACACACACACACACACACAGGAGTCCCTACATCCTGCAACACACACACACACACACACACTACACCCTGCAACACACACACACACGCAGGAGTCCCTACCCCCTGCACCACAAACACACACACACACACGAGTCTCTACACCCTGCAACACACACACACCCCCACCCCCACACAGGAGTCCCTACCCCCTGCACCACACACACTCGAGTCCCTACACCCTGCAACACACCCCCACCCCCACACAGGAGTCCCTACCCCCTGCACCACACACACACACATGCAGGCAGAGTCCCTACCCCCTGCACACACCCCCACACACACACACACGAGTCCCTACACCCTGCACCACACACACACACACATACACACACACACACGCAGGAGTCCCTACCCCCTGCACCACACACACACATACACACTGACACTCACACTGACACACACACTCACAGGAACTACAATCCAACTCTAGTCACCTCCGAAAGGAGCCTCCCACCCACCCAGCTCCTCTCCTTGCACCCACCATGCCCCGGACACACTCTGCCGCCCCGGCAGGAGCACCAGGCTCTGAGCTGTGTCTGGGGGCAGAGGAGGGAGGTTCTGTCTCAGTGGTTAGAGCAGGTGGCTTGGGACCCAGGACGCCTGGGTTCTGTGTCTCGCTCGGCGTGGGTCAGTCGTTCCCTGCGCTGGCCACAGGTTCTCCAGCTGGGTGGGAGGAGAATGACACTTACCCCTCGGTAACGTGCCCTGAGCGCCGCGGGCCAAAGGCTGGTACAGGGAGAAAGTAAAACGGCTCATTCCAGACAGACCCAGGCCAGCGTGTGACGGACACATGGGCAGCCTCTGGCCCGGGACCAGCCAGAGGGGAAGAACGAGCCGGCGAGTCAGTTGCTGCTCCCTCTGCAGCGTCCGGCCATCCGTGGGCCCGCCGGGGTCTCCTGCGGCCTGTCCGCGTGCGGCTGGCAGTGCCGGGCCCGCCGTGCAGGGCGGAAGCGTGAGCACCGACTCCAGCAGAGACTTTGGCTGAAGTTATGGAGGCAGCGACATCGCCTGGGCTGCCTGAACTGACCTCACGCAAACCTGGGGGGGCCTTTTGTGCCACTTCAAAGGCACTTGGCCGGCATCTGCGTCCCGCGCTGGCTAAGTTCCTCAAGTGGGGTCTTCTCAGCCTGGCTCGGCGCAGGCTGCAGTGAAGGGCCCAGCGGGCCCCTGAGGCCAGCCCGGCTCCGCTCTTCACTTCACACGCTCGCTGGTGGCGTGGAGCTGTCACTCTGCGCTGCAGGCACCGGGCTCGCCATGGGGACGGGGCGGAGTGGGGAGAGGCGCTGCCCAGGACAGGCTGCTGGGAAACCAACTTTCCCGACCCTCCACCCGCGCGCTGCCCAGGAATCCTGGTGCCAGGCCCCGCTGCCCGCCCTGCTGCCAGGGGCAGGTCGCAAGGTGCTGGCTGGCCCGGAGGAGAGGGTGGCCTCTCTCTGCACGCAGGGAAGACCCTCCCTCGCCCCCTCCCCTCCCCCTCTGACCCCTCTGCACACTCGCACTAATACAATAAGCCTGCTCCCGTTAACTCTTTGCTCACTAATTCACAACTGGCCCTGTTACCGGGGAAACCCTCCGGGGACTCTCAGCCATCCTCGGAGGGGGAGGGGGGCAGGGCTTCCCACTAACAGCCCATGGTGGAGCAGCAGCTTTCCCATAGGATTGCTGCAGGGTCCCCCCGGGGCCGGCCAGCCCCAGTGCCAGCACCCCAGCCCTGGGCCCAGATGCATGAGGGGACGATTTGGCGGCACTTGTGGGGCTGAGGCGTGGCTGGGACCCAGCTCACACCGATGGGGCACGGGGTGTCTCCTCCCTCCCCACAGTCCCCTGGGCCGCGGTGGCACAGAGCCTGCAGGGGGCTGCCTGTGCTAATGGAACAGATCCGGGGTCTCGCTCACACAGCAGAGAGGTGGGCTGGGGCCCAGGCCCTTCACCAGGCACAGGGTCCGTCCGGCTTCCTTCTGCTGCACTTGGGGAGTCCTGCCCAGCAGCTCCAATGACATGAGCCACGGCCTCCGGCTGGGCGCCCTTGGCCTGCTCAGCACCATGGGAAGGGAGCCCCCCATTGCCAGGGCTGGGGCTCACCCCCCGGGCTGCTCCCGGCTCCCTGCAGAGGGAATGTCCCAGCTGCAGGCCTGGCTGGCTAACGGGATTACAGGGGAGCCATCGGACCCTGCCCCCGTCCCTGGCTGCCCCCAGCCCCTCTCACTCCCCCCGGGCTCTGGCCGTCTGCCAGCCACAGACGGGCACAGCGCCCTCCCCCAGGGCTGTCATGCCCAGCACTTTCCGGTGTGGCCCGGCTCTGCGCTGGGCCGGGGCCTGGAGCGCTCTGCAGCCAAAGCCTTCCTGAGAGCCGAGGACCCTGGCAGGGGCTCAGGAGTCAGGCCCGGGTGCTGCTCCTCCCCCTGCAGAGATGCCAAAGCGCGGCCCTAGGGCTCAGACCTTTCATCCGGGAGCTGCTGCCCTCTCAGTGCCAGGACCAGTGCCCTGAGCGGGGCAGTACTGGGAGCAGGATCCTGTGCCCCTCCCTGCTCCGGGACGGGAGCCCCACAACCCCACTGGCCTTTGCGCTGCGCACGCCACACCCCACTGCAAACCCTGCTCTGATTTGCTGCCCCCCCCATCTCCCTCTCTGGCGCAGCCCTCGCTGGTGGGGGGGGAACGGCTGGTGCGTGGAAGGTGAGCGTGGGGGGCGGAGGGGCATGCTGCCCCAGCCGCCGAAGGGGGAGCCCCCAAAGCAGACTCTGCCGGGATGATCAGGGAGTGAGGAGCCGTGAGTGCCTAGCCCAGGCACGTAGGCGCCCGGCTGCCCTTCGGACAGGCTGTTCCCAGGGAGCCCAGAGCTGACGGATGGGACTCGTTCAAGGCGCTCCACCGGGCTTTCTCCTGAAAGACAAGCGGGCCGAGGGCCGAGCCGGGGGGCTTTTGTCTGCCCGGCTGCTGGAGACATTGTGGGGCAATTCGCATATTCTCGGGCACCCCTTGCGGCGGGCGGGTGCCTGAGCTCTCGCTGACCAGCTCTGTCCCTTCCCGCGGCTCTGCAGCCCGGCTGCGGCCCTGCTCTGAGCGCCCGCCCAGGGGCTTGGAGCCGAGTGCCAGACAGAGCCAGCGGGCAGGACCCCTCTGTGCGTGGCCCCCACTTCCCAGTCTCTGTGGCTGCTCCTCCTCCAGCCCCTGGTTTATCCACCCAAAGCCCCCTGCCCCGGCCAGCCGCCCTCCCCCCCCCACGTCCATGCCCTGCCTCTCTCACCCTGCCAGCCCCCGCTCAAACCCTTTGCTCCTTCCCCGCGGCCCACAGGCGCTGAACGCCACACAGGCCGCGGGATGTGCCGGGGGCTCTCCCAGTACAGGTGGGGGCTCTCCTGCCTGCTAGGGAGGGTCAGGCCTTTGCTCTCCTTCCCCTGGAGGGTTATTCCCAGGGCAGGGCAGGGCAGGGCTCACTCCGCGGCCCCCCCGTCGGGCAGGGGGGAGTCGAGCTGAGCAGGCGGCTGGGATCTGCGGCCTCGGCTCCCGGCCGTTGGGTGGGTTTTGCGGCTGGCTTTGTCTGTGCGGGGGCCGGGATGAATGGCCCTTTCAATTTGTGCTGTCATGGATGCAGAGGGAGCCGTGTGAGGCCAGGCCCGGAACAAAAGGCGGCGGGGAAGGATCCCATTCACCCCGCTGCCTGGCGGGGAGGGGCTGGCCAGGGCAGCGCTGGGCAGCTGGGCTCTCCCTGCGCACGGGGGGGGTGGCAGCCTGGCCGGAGGGGCCAGCACCACGCAGGGCACGTTAACTCCCTGCACACCACGCCGCGGGGCCGGGCAGGACACAGGCGCTTCGGGGGCTGGGAGCACGTGGGGGCACAGACTGAGCAGGGACCCACGGGCATGGGGGGAAGTGGAGCGGAGGCTGGACAGGGACACTTGATTCTGGGCGGGGGGGCTGGGCAGGGTCACCCGGGGGTAGGGGCTGGGCAGGAATACACTGGTCCGGGGGGGGGGGGGGGGGGGGGGGGGGGGCCCCGGGGGGTGGGGGGGGGGGGGGGGGGGGGAGCTTGGCACGGTCGCATGGGTCTGGGGCGGGGGCAGGTGAACAGGGACACACGAGTCCAGGTGCGGGGGGGAGGGGGGGGAGCTTGGCACGGTCGCATGGGTCTGGGGCGGGGGGAGGTGAACAGGGACACACAAGTCCAGGAGGGCAGCTGAGTTGGGACAAATGGATCTGGGGTGGGGGGAGGGAGGGCTAGGCAGGGTCACATGGGTCTGGGGGAGAGGGCTGGGCAGGGTCACATGGGTCGGGGGGAGGGGCCTGGGTAGAGTCACAGGGGTCGGGGGGCTGGGCAGGGTCACATGGGTCGGGGGAGGGCTGGGGTAGCTAGGCGCTGTGTGAGGACAGGGGCTGGGCAGGGTCACATGGGTCGGGGGCACTGGGCAGGGTCACATGGGTCTGTGGGGGGTGGGCAGGGTCACATGGGTCGGGGGGAGGGGCCTGGGCAGGGTCACATGGGTCGGGGGAGGGCTGGGCAGCCCCGGGGAGCCCGGCAGGGGAGATCCGGTGGGAGCTCTGTGGCCTCCCCACACCAGCCATCTGGGCGCCCAGGGGGCTGCAGCTCCCGGCCCCCAGCTCGCCCCGGCTCTCACCTCTGGGCTGGGCTCTCCGTCGGGCAGGGCCGGGAGCCTCTTCTCCATGGCGTCCAGCCAGCGGCGCAGGGCGAGCAGCTGCTCCCGCACTTCCAGCCTCCAGGCCTGCCACTCGCTCCTCTTCCAGTCCCTGGGCGCAAGGACAGGGCACAGGGAGCGCTATGGGGGCAGCGCCACAGGGTGCCCTGGCCGGGAGCAATCTGGGGCCCCTCCCCACCCCCTGGGGCTCCCTAGCGACTGGCCCTCCCCACCCCCATCCCCCTGGGGCTCCCTAGGCACTGGCCCTCCCCACCCCCTGGGGCTCCCACCCCCATCCCCCTGGGGCTCCCACCCCCATACCCCTGGGGCTCCCTAGGGACTGGCCCTCCCCACCCCCTGGGGCCCCACCCCCAGGGCTGCCTGTGGCCGCCCCTCCCCATGTCTAGTTGGCAGCCGGTATCAAGTGGAGTGCCCCAAGGGTCGGTCCTGGGGCTGGTTTTGTTCAATATCTTCATTAATGATCTGGAGGATGGCGTGGACTGCACTCTCAGCAAATTTGCAGATGACACTAAACTGGGAGGAGTGGTAGATACGCTGGAGGGTAGGGATAGGATACAGAGGGACCTAGACAAATTAGAGGACTGGGCCAAAAGAAACCTGATGAGGTTCAACAAGGACAAGTGCAGAGTCCTGCACTTAGGACGGAAGAATCCCATGCACTGTTACAGACTAGGGACCGAGTGGCTAGGCAGCAGTTCTGCAGAAAAGGACCTAGGGGTTACGGTGGACGAGAAGCTGGATATGAGTCAACAGTGTGCCCTTGTTGCCAAGAAGGCTAACGGCATTTTGGGCTGTATAAGTAGGGGCATTGCCAGCAGATCGAGGGACGTGATCGTTCCCCTCTATTCGACATTGGTGAGGCCTCACCTGGAGTACTGTGTCCAGTTTTGGGCCCCACACTACAAGAAGGATGTGGAAAAATTGGAAAGAGTCCAGCGGAGGGCAACAAAAATGATTAGGGGGCTGGAGCACATGAGTTATGAGGAGAGGCTGAGGGAACTGGGATTGTTTAGTCTGCAGAAGAGAAGAATGAGGGGGGATTTGATAGCTGCTTTCAACTACCTGAAAGGGGGTTCCAAAGAGGATGGATCTAGACTGTTCTCAGTGGTACCAGATGACAGAACAAGGAGTAATGGTCTCAAGTTGCAGTGGGGGAGGTTTAGATTGGATATTAGGAAAAACTTTTTCACTAGGAGGGTGGTGAAGCACTGGAATGGGTTACCTAGGGAGGTGGTGGAATCTCCTTCCTTAGAGGTTTTTAAGGTCAGGCTTGACAAAGCCCTGGCTGGGATGATTTAGTTGGGGATTGGTCCTGCTTTGAGCAGGGAGTTGGACTAGATACCTCCTGAGGTCCCTTCCAACCCTGATATTCTAGGATTCCCCACCTCCCGGGGTCCCCACCCACACACCCCTGTGGCTCCCTAGGGACTGGCCCCACTCTGCCCCAAGCTCCCAGACTAGGGTGGAATGATATTGCCAATGTAACAAAAGGTCCAACTGATTCAGATCACGAGGGCTGGGGGCTCAGCTCCTGGGCTGCTTCTCGCCTGCCCCCTGCTCCCATCTCCCTGAATGCTGCTGCTTGGGGGGCACGAGGCCTTCTCCTCCTGGTGGGGGGGTGTCAGGTCCCCAGGGTGCCCTGCTGGGGGGGACAGTGTCATGGGGTGGGGGTGCATTAAGCACAGGTGAAGATGCAGGAACCAGACACGGTCTTCCTCGCCCTGGCTACCCGCCCTGGGGCAGGCTGGCGCTGCCGTGGTCTGGGGCGAGGGGCAGTCGACTCGCCATTGATCACATTCCAGAGCAGGCTGGTGCTGCCGGGGCCACTGCCAAGCGACTCCCGTGCCCAGACATGTTCGGGGGCACCCACTGCAGCGGGTCCCCTCGCTTCGCCTTGGCTGCCCACTACCTGCTGCCAGGGGCCCCAGCTCCCACCCCGGGGCCCAGCCACATGGCCTCGGCTGAGCTCTGCATCCTGCTCCGTGGGTGATTGCAGACGGACAGACATGCCCACGGGAGCCCAGACCCCAGCATCCCACCTTCCCGAGCCACCCAGCTCCGCGAGAGCCCACAGGAGAGCAGCCTCCCAGCAGACAGGGATCACCCTGCGGCCTGTGGGCCCCGAGACTGCAGCACCCCAGCCCTGCCAGAGCCCCCGGCTGGGCTGGCTCCGGCGCCCACATGCCCTGCAGCCGGGCGCGGTGTGAGCTGGCTCTCAGCCTGGGGGCCGAGGCAGATGTGCACGGCTGGACCGGCTCACGCACACGCAGCGTGTCCAGGGGCTTGCCAGGGTCACTTGCAGCGAGAACATGGGCCTGGCAATTACCCAGTGACCCCAGCACTGGGCAGACATGTGGGGAACGTCTCTGCCCTAACCCCCTCCTCCCCCCCCCGCGCGGCTCAGCGCCCGGCTCAAGGGGCTCCTGCTACGGCACCGACCCGGCCGTGTGGGTGTCCGCGCTCGGGTGCTGAGACCCAGCGAGGGGCGTGGAGCTCCGGCCCGAGCCACACGGCTCTGAGCACCGTCCTGCGAGCCCCGGGCTGGAGACTCAGGCTCCAGCCAGCTCCGCATAGCGGGGTCCAGGGAGGCAGCGTCACCTCCACCCCCACCCCCTGACTCACTCAGGAGGCTGCCCAGCCTGTCGGGGGACGCAAGCAAAACATATAACTCAAAGCGGGGACTCAGTTCAAACAGTCTGAAAACCACTCAGGGTGCAGGGAGGGGGTAGCTAGGGGCTGTGTGGGGGCGGGGGGTAGCTCAGGGTGCAGGGAGGGGGTAGCTAGGGGCTGTGTGAGGGGAGGGGGTAGCTAGGGGCTGTGTGAGGGCAGGGGGTAGCTCAGGGAGGGGGTAGCTAGGGGCTGTGTGAGGGCAGGGGGTAGCTCAGGGTGCAGGGAGGGGGTAGCTAGGCGCTGTGTGAGGACAGGGGGTAGCTCAGGGTGCAGGGAGGGGGTAGCTAGGGGCTGTGTGGTGGCAGGGGGTAGCTCAGGGTGCAGGGAGGGGGTAGCTAGGGGCTGTGTGAGGACAGGGGGTAGCTCGGTGCAGGGAGGGAGTAGCTCAGGGTGCAGGGAGGGGGTAGCTAGGGGCTGTGTGAGGGCAGGGGGTAGCTCAGGGTGCAGGGAGGGGGTAGCTAGGGGCTGTGTGAGGGCAGGGGGTAGCTAGGGGCTGTGTGAGGGCAGGGGGTAGCTCAGGGGGTAGGGAGGGGGTAGCTAGGGGCTGTGTGAGGGCAGGGGGTAGGTCAGGGTGCAGGGAGGGAGTAGCTCAGGGTGCAGGGAGGGGGTACCTAGGGGCTGTGTAAGGGCAGGGGGTAGCTCAGGGTGCAGGGAGCCGGTAGCTAGGGGCTGTGGGTGGGCAGGGGGGTAGCTCAGGGTGCAGGGAGGGGGGTAGCTAGGGGCTGTGTGGGGGCAGGGGGACTCCCAGCTGCAGCAGGGGGTGCACTGGGGCTCCTGGCTTCAGCCCCCCACTGCTCCTGGCTGGGGCAGGTTTCCAGTTTCAGCCCCGCGCCGCTCCCAGCTTCAGCGCTGGAGCTCGGGGGAACCAGGTTTCAGCCGTGGGGCTCCATAGCCCCCCTGAAAGGGCTCACAGACCCCCAGCGGGCGGGTGCAGCTCCCCGTGAGATGGGCCATTTAACCCCTTCCACAGCCAGAAGGGGCCACTTCCAAAGGCAACTGCAGGAGCCTCATTCCTGACTCCCGTGGCCTCCACTTGTGTGTTGACCTGGAATGGAAACCAGGGTGCCGTGTCCAGGGCTCTGGGCCCCCGTCACTCTCTTACCTGCCTGCACCTCGTGTCGCCATCTCCACCTGTGCGAGGGGCGTGTGACGTGCTCCCAGGGCAGATCCCATTCGCTGTCACCCAGGGCAGGAGAGGTGCACGGCCGTTTGGCCCGGGTATAAGTGACCCCCCGGGAGTGCTGGGCAGGGCCGAATGCCCCCCTCCCACCCATGAAATCAGTCGTTTCTAAAGCCGCCGGGCAGAGACCAATGCAAGGAGCCCGCCCAGCCCTCTGCCGTGCCAACTCAGGGACCTAGACAGGGCTTGCAGCTGCCATCTGGCAGTGCGAGGGGCCTGTGTTCGCTGCTCCCCAGGCTGCCCAGGCGGGATCCGTACCTCTCCAGCCCCGCTGGGCCTGGCGGTGGGGTCTCCGGGCTCTTTCCAGCCAGACCAGGGTCATCCACAGCAAACAGCTTCTGCAAAGATACCGCAGGGAAAGGGACATGGTTACAGCTCTTCTCCAGCCGGGTCTGCGCCGTAGCAACCCAGGGCTTGGAACGGGTGAAAGCCCAGAGGCCAGCACGCCACTGCAGACTGGGCAGCACCAGCTCGGTAGGGAGGAGAGAACAGGCACAGACTGGGCTGACGCTGCAAAGCCCAGTGAGGACAGAGAACTGCCCTTAGAGGGGACCGGCCCAGAGCGGGGGCACGATCACACGTCCGTCCCGCTCTTCCTGCAGCTGCAATGTCAGTCAGCAGGGCTGCAGGCCGGGAGCAAGGATCCCCCTCTACTCCTCCCACCTACTGGAGACTACGCAGTGCCACGGC
>QXTE01000374.1:3916-84873 GCA_003942145.1 Platysternon megacephalum
CCCCCCCCCCCTTTTTATCTGTATAAATAAGACAGTCTGAGTCTTATATGGTACTCACATTATCTGAATGTATCAGCACAGCGCTGCGCTAATAAAACAGAGTGGTCTATAACTAAAAACTGTGAGTCTTGATTCTAACTTTGACAGCTGGTCGAGTTTGGCTTCTACCTCGGATGTGGTAATATCTACCTCCATATCCTCATTCCCATTTGTTATCCTACCATTATCCCATATCAAGGGAAATGATGGAAAGGGGCCATGACCGGGACGCACTGCAGTGCAGGGTTAAAGTGAAGGAGCTGTGGAATGCCTACCGCTCCGGTGCTGCCCCCATGACCTGCCGTTTCTACAAAGAGCTGGACGCGATACTTGGGGGTGAACCCACCTCCACGCCGAGTACCACCATGGACACTTTAGAGCCCAGTTCAACAAGGCAGGAGGAGGAAAGTGGGAGCGAGGGTGATGAGGAGGAGGAAGACACCCCGGCATCCCTAGATGCATGCAGCAAGGAGCTGTTCTCGAGCCAGGAGGAAGGTAGCCAGTCGTGGCGGCCGGTGCTTGGGGAAGGACAAACACCAGAGGAGGTGCCTGGTAAGTGGCTTTTATTTTGGGAAGGAAGTTATTCGGTGCGGGCTCTTGGGGTGAGGAGGGTTAGGGCTGCCTGCATGCCTAGATGCGGAATAGGAGGGTGGTGACGCACTGGAATGGGTTACCTAGGGAGGTGGTGGAATCTCCTTCCTTAGAGGTTTTTAAGGTCAGGCTTGACAAAGCCCTGGCTGTGATGATTTAGTTGGGATTAGGTCCTGCTTTGAGCAGGGGGTTGGACTAGATGACCTCCTGAGGTCCCTTCCAACCCTGATATTCTATGATTCTATGAATAGGGCATTGATGTGCTCTGTCACATTGTGGTAATAGGCCTCAGTGATCTCTTCAAAGGTCTCATCCAGAACTTGGGCAATGCGCTTGCGCAGGTTTCTTGAGAGAGCCACTGTGGTCCTTGTCCCAGTCAGGCTAACATGTCCATGCCACTGTGCCGTGAGGGGCGGGGGGACCATTGCTGCACACAGGCAAGCTGCATATGGGCCAGGGCGGAAGCCGCATTGCAGTAGAAGATCCTCCCTTGCTTCCCAGGTCACCCTCGGCAGCGAGATATCTTCCAGGATGGACTGTGGAAAATGTTGGGACAGTGTTCAGTATAGGGGCCCCCTGCAGCTGTTGGCTCTCCCCAAGGCACAGAAACCCAGAGGACAGTACAGCCCAGAAACAATCAGTCCCCCTTGACCCTGTGCTTACTCACCATTTTGGGGCTCCCATGGGTTATGTCCACTCGCTTTGGAACGGGCAAATTATGCTATTGTGTAGACTGTGCTTGCCCTTAAGTATGGGAGAATCATTGCTCTGTCTGGTGTGAACAATGCTGCCTCTGTTA
Source organism: Platysternon megacephalum (assembly GCA_003942145.1). Classification (NCBI taxonomy): domain Eukaryota; kingdom Metazoa; phylum Chordata; order Testudines; family Platysternidae; genus Platysternon; species Platysternon megacephalum. Next base: position 5,346 of record QXTE01000374.1, read on the forward strand.
AGTGTTGCATTTTGCCTTTACAGATGCAACCTTGAGATCTCAGCCATCCGTGTTATCACCGGCCGAAAGACTCCAAAGAATTAGAAAGAGGCCACATAGAAGCAAAGAAGACATGCTGCATGAAGTAATGCAGCAGTCCCTTAACGAGAATCTAAAAGCGCAGGAGTGGAGGGAGAGTGAAAGGAGGATCCGCCAGCAGAATGCGGAGCGCCGGCAGCAAAGCACGGATCGGCTGATAAGCATCATGGAGCACCAAGCAGACTCGATCCAGGTGCTCGTAGCCATGCAGGCGGAGCACAACTGTGCCTCCCCCCCTGCAGCCCTTGTCCCAAAACTCTTTCCCTTGTGCCCCCATGTCACCTCCAACCCACTTTCCCCAACATCCAGGTTCTTATCGCCACCAGCTGCCTCCAACACCTGTAGCTTCACCACCCAGCCCTGAAAACTACGACCCTTACCCTCTGCACTCAACCCCCATCACCTTGCATTATAGCCATCCTGAAGTGCAGCACTCATTGCACAGCACTCCAGACTGGAAGGCTCAGTATGATAACAGGACATACGCAAATCTGTGATTGTACCGTTGCCCACCCCACCCGCTTGCCCTTTCTGTTTCCCAAGCAGTTGTGTTTCTTTTCAATAAATGAATTTTCTTTTAAATAAATTGCTTTTTTGGCTTTGAAAATATTCTTTATTATTGCATAAAGTAAAAGATACCTTAGCCCAGGAAAGCAACAGGCATTGCAAGTCAGTGTAGCAAACACAGATTCCTACTAACATTGGAACCACTGCACTTCACTCCCGTGCAGGGCACCAAACATTACTGGTGGCTTTCAGCCTCAAATTGCTCCCTCAAGGCATCCCTAATCCTTGCAGCCCCGCATTGGGCCCTTCTAATAGCCCTGCTCTCTGGCTGTTCAAACTCAGCCTCTAGGTGTTGAACCTCCGAGTTCCAGGCCTGAGCGAATCTTTCACCCTTCCCTTCACAAATGTTATGAAGGGTACAGTACGTGGATATAACCGTGGGGATGCTGTCATCGACCAGGTCCAGCTTCCCATACAGCGGCCCTTTAAATGGTCAAAAGCACACTCCACAGTCATTCTGCACCGGCTCAGCCTGTTGTTGAACCGCTCCTTGCTGCTGTCAAGGCTCCCTGTGTAGGGTTTCATGAGCCACGGCATTAAAGGGTAAGCAGGGTCTCCAAGGATCACAATGGGCATTTCGACTTCCCCTACGGTGATCTTCTGGTCTGAGAAAAAAGTCCTGGCTTGCAGCTTCCTGAACAGGCCAGTGTTCCAAAAGATGTGTGCGTCGTGCACTTTTCCGGGCCAGCCTGCGTTAATGTCAATGAAACGCCCACGGTGATCCACAAGCGCCTGGAGAACCCCTTCCAATTAACATACTCGGAGGCTAGGTGGGCTGGTGCCAGACTTGGAATATGCGTCTCCTCCGCAGTTAGGGAAACTCATTTGTGCAAAGCCAGCCACAATGTCATGCACGTGACCCAGAGTCACGGTTCTTCTGAGCAGGATGCGATTAATGGCCCTGCAAACTTGCATCAACACGATTCCAACAGTCGACTGTCCCACTCCAAACTGGTTAGCGACTGATCGGTAGTTGTCTGGAGTTGCCAGCTTCCAGATTGCAATAGCCACCCGCTTCTCCACCGGCAGGGCAGCTCTCATTCTTGTGTCCTTGCACCGCAGGATGGGGGCGAGCTCCTCACTCAGTCCCATGAAAGTCGTCATCCCAGACTTGCAGGATGATGTGATCCCACCACTCAGTGCTTGTTACCCAAGCCCAAAAGCGGCGTTCCACAGTGGTGAGCATGTCCATGAATGCCACAAGCAATCTCGTGTCGTATGCATTACTCGAGTCAATATCATCGTCGGAGTCCTCACTGTCAGTTTGGATCTTAAGGAATAACTCGACTGCCAAACGTGACATGCTGGCGAGACTCGTCAGCATATTCCTCAGCAATTTGGGCTCCATTCCCGCAGACCGAAAGGGAAGACAGAGTGCTGGTATGTGAAGCGATGCATCACGGGGCATTGGGACAGGACCCAGAATGCCCCGCACCCCCCCCCTTCCCACAAGCCACAGCGCCAGAATGAGAAGAGGTGCTCTGTGAAATAGCTGCCCATAATGCACCACTCCCAATGCTGCTGCAAGTGCTGCAAATGTGGCCACGCCAGTGCGCTTGCAGCAGTCAGTGTGGACAGACTGCAGCGCTTTCCCTACTGCACTCTCCGAAGGCTGGTTTAACTCAAAGCGCTCTCATCTGCAAGTGTAGCCATGCCCTTCTTCTTGAAACATGGACACCAGAACTGGATGTAGTTTTTTAACATAGGTATGTAGTGGCTTGGAGTGGTTCCTCCCTGTCAGTGTCAGAGGGAGGTCACTTCAGCCCGCTATGCAAAGCTGATCAACAGGGAATTAGCATGTGCAGGCTCAGGCCCCCTGGGCAGGGCAGACCAAAAACAGTCTGTGGCCCAGCTCTCTGGATTGGGGGGGAGGGGGGCAGACAGCAAACAAACACAGGTCATCCAGCCTAAGGTGGGTATGAGTAGGCTGCCACCCCAGGGGTGGGGTTGGTAGCAGGAGATAGGCAAACCTGGACCCACCCACCCTCTTCTAGCAGGTCCCAGGAAAGGACCCTAACAGTGGCAGGGAATCCCACTACTGGGTGAGCAGGGATCCTGCTGAAACACACTGACTGTAGTTTCAGCAAACATGACCAGACTAATGCCTGGTTTCCCTGGGCTACTTCCTACCTGTTCATAGGGCATCATCACTCACAGGCCCTCAGGCTCCTTGGGGTACTTGGCAGCCAGCCATTCAAGCAGCTCCTTGGGGTAGTCACCCTGTGATGGGTTGGATCACAGAAACCCCCTTGGGAACTGCCAATCGATGTGCCAAGACTACTTCTTCTCCTGCTTTCCCTGCCAGCTTGGGACTCCAGCATGCTGTCCTGTTGAGCCAGACATGCCAGTCTGCTCCAACACAGACACAGGGTCTGAACCACGTGCCCCAAAGCTGCAGACTTAACTGAAAACAACTTAAGAAGTGTTCCTGTCTTTAACAGTCAGATGCCCAACTCCCAATGGGGTCCAAATCCCAAATAAATCTGTTTTATCCTGTATAAAACTTATACAGGGTAAACTCATAAATTGTTCGCCCTCTATAACACTGGTAGAGAGATATGCACAGCTGTTTGCCCTCCCAGGTATTAATACATACTCTAGGTTAATTAATAAGTAAAAAGTGATTTTATTAAATACAGAAAGTAGGAATTAAGTGGTTCCAAGTAGTAACAGACAGAACAAAGTGAATTACCAAGTAAAATAAAATAAAACACGCAAGTCTAAGCCTAGTACAGTAATAAAACTGAATACAGATAAAATCTCACCCTCAGAGATGTTTCAATAAGTTTCTTTCACAGACTGGACACCTTCCTAGTCTGGGCACAGTCCTTTCCCCTGGTACAGCCCTTGTTCCAGCTCAGGTGGTAGCTAGGGGATTTCTCATGATGGCTCCCCCTTTGTTCTGTTCCACCCACTTATATAGCTTTTGCATAAGGTGGGTGTGACGTTGTGCAGTCTATATGGTTTTATAAAAACATGATAATAAGTGAATATAATGTAATTGGAATAGTTTTATAAAAACATGATAATAAGTGAGTATACTGTAACTGGAATATGCTTCATGCAAAAGGCCTATTGTAATTATGTAAAGTGTGGGCCATTAATGGTGGTTTGGAATCTTAATGGCTCCCATCAACCAAAACAATTGACAGGATGGCTCTGTTTGCAGGCAAGCCTTCCTGTGAGTCAGGCTGGGAGGAATGAAGGCTTGGGGTCTTGCAGTGACATGTGATCATGTCACCTGAACTGGAATCCATCTTTAACCTGGTGCTTTTCCAGTGAGGGGTGGGGGAACCCAGAGGGACAAAGGATTCCCGCCTTATGCAAAAGATATATAAAGGGGTGGAAGAGAACAGAGAGAGAGAGGAGCCATCATGAAGAATCCCCTAGCTATCACCTGAGCTGGAACAAGAGCTGTACCAGGGGAAAGAATTGTGCCCAGGCCTGGAAGGTGTCCAGTCTGAGAAAAAACTTACTGAAGCATCTCTGAGGGTGAGATTATCTGTATTCAGTTTGATTAGACATAGATTTGCGCATTTTATTTTATTTTGCTGGGTAACTTACTTTGTTCTGTCTGTTACTACTTGGAATCACTTAAATCCTACTTTCTGTATTTAATAAAATCACTTTCTACTTATTAATTAACTCAGAGTATGTATTAATACCTGGGGGAGCAAACAGCTGTGCATATCTCTCTATCAGTGTTATAGAGGGCGAACAATTTATGAGTTTACCCTGTATAAGCTTTATACAGGGTAAAACGGATTTATTTGGGTTTAGACCCCATTGGGAATTGGGCATCTGAGTGCTAAAGGCAAGCACACTTCTGTGAGCTGTTCTCAGGTAAACCTGCAGCTTTGGGACAGGTGATTCAGACCCTGAGTCTGTGCTGGAGCAGACGGGTGTGTCTGGCTTCACCAAGACAGGGAGCTGAAGCCACCGAGCTGGCAGGGAGAACAGAAACAGAAGTAGCCTTTGCACATCAGCTGGCAGCTCCCAAGGGGGTTTCTGTGATCCAACCCGTCACAGTGGGAATCCTTTGTCCCTCTGGGTTCCCACCCCTCCTTCTCAATGGAAAAGCACCAGGTTAAAGATGGATTCCAGTTCAGGTGACATGATCACATGTCACTGTAAGACTTCATTACCCACTTGCCAGCACACACGTATACAGGAAGACTTACAAGTAAAACAGAGCCATCTACAGTCAGTTGTCCTGGTTAATGGGACCCATTAAGATTCCAAACCACCATTAATGGCCCACACTTTGCATAATTACAATAGGCCCTCAGAGTTATATTTCATATTTCTAGTTTCAGATACAAGAGTAGTAAATTTATACAAATAGGATGACCACACTCAGTAGATTATAAGCTTTGTAATGATACCTTACAAGAGACCTTTTGCATGAAGCATATTTTAGTTACATTATATTCACACTCATCAGCATACTTTCATAAAATCATATAGAGTGCAGCGTCACACGCCCAGTGGCAGGAGTTGGTACAACTCAGTCCCTGATTCAGGAAACAGCACATGACTCCCCCTCAACTGAGGTGGAGGCCCCGCCTCTTATACTTCCTGTTCCGACCCTCTGCTTCTGGCACAAGGGGTGGGCCCATCCTGGCTCCGCCCACCAGGGAGCAGGGAGTGTCCCCCCCCGTCAGAGTCAGAGGGAGGCCACTCCACCTCACTACAGAGTAAAACCATGTATTCTTCCTTAGCCTCTCTCTGGCTCAGTGGTCTCAAGTTGGGACGATAAGTCTATGGTGGCAGCCTTCTCTCCTCCATAACTTTGGCTAGGCATATGCGCTGAATAGGGTGACCAGATAGCAAGTGTGAAAAATCGGGATGGGGTCGGGGGGTAATAGGAGCCCATATAAAAAAAGCCCCAAATATCGGGACTGTCCCTATAAAATCGGGACAGCTGGTCACCCTAGTGCTGAAGGGCATTCCTTTGAGTCAGGGGTCCCCAACGCGGTGCCTGCGGGTGCCATGGCGCCCGCCAGGGCATCTAACTGCGCCCGCGTACTGGCTGGCGGATGAGCATCCACCGAAATGCCACCGACAAGCAGCGTCATCCAGAGGCGTCGCCGCAGAAATGCCGCCGATTTTTGGTGGCATTTCGGCGGAGATGCCTCTGGATGACGCTGCTTGTCGCCGACATTTCAGCGGCAATGCCTATTGACGTTGCCGCTTGTCGGCGGCATTTCAGCGGATGCTCCTCCGCCGCCACGGTCCTCCGTGGCTTGTCGTCTGGTGCCCGCCAGACGAAAAAGTTTGGGGACCACTGCTTTGAGTGGTCTGTTTCTGCGGCTGGGGACCTGGGCTCAAGATGTCTTATGTTATTTTCAGGCCTCTGCTCAACATCACTACCCTTCTGAGTTGGGTGCTGTGATGTTATGAGTATAATATATATCTCATTGAAAGATGACAGGGCCAGAAAGAGTTAATTAACTCACCGACTGACCTGACCCATGGGTGAACTTTAGAGTCTGGCTAGGAAGATAGGTAAATGAATAGAGCTTTTGAAACAGGTCTTGTCTATTGCTATAGTTTTAATTCAAAGATCAAAAAAGGAATATTAACATTTATGATGATACTTGAGGGAAATAGTATTATTGTCTATATGTCTCTTTGAAGGTTGTGGTAACCTGTATCTGAACTGTTTAATGGATACATTACCCTGTGCTAATTGCCAGGATGTTTGGAAGAAGGAGAGTTAGGCCTATTGTTTTCTCAGGCAGAAAGGCTGCTGGAAATGTATAAGAATCCTACTTCATCTCAGATCTGCTTTGGGTTTCAAGAAGGGTTTAAGCCATAAGGATTGAGATCCCCAGTCAATGACTAGAGCCACTCTGAATATGGACATTGGACTATAACCTATGGACTATATCTAAAAGGACTTTTGGCAACTACAAGATCACCCACTGCTATGTATCTGAACCTCAAGAATTGAATTCAAGTCTGTATGTATATTGATCTTTTAACCAACACTCTCTCTCTTTTCTTTTTTAATAAATGTTAGCTTAGTTAATAAGAATTGGCTATAAGCGTGTATTCTGGGTAAGATCTAAGTTATAATTGCACCTGGGTGTGTGGCTGATCCTTTGGGATTGGAAGAACCTTTTCTTTTATATGATGAGATAAGATTTTCAGTAATCATCATCATATCTGACAGGTGTGTCTGGACGGAGGCCTGAGGCTGGGTACTTTAAGGGAACTGCGTTGTTTGGACTTCTGAGTAATCTGTATTGTAATATAGAAGTTGTTTTGTGCTGGCTTGGAAAATCTAAGTATTGAAATATCCACCAGCTTTTGGGGTTTGTCTGCCCCATTCTGTTTGCAGTTCACCCTAATTGAGTGACCTCAGCTGGCTCCCACGGGCAGCACCGTCACAGTGGCGTAGTCGTGCTAGGATCCACAGAACCAGGTCAATTAAGCTTTGGGTCAGAACCCCACGCTATCCAAATTTGAATTTTGGTATTGAGAGTTTGGTTGGTTAAAGAGCAGTTGCAATAGATGAGCAAAGAGCATATGAGGGTCTTGACAAAAAAGCCCTGGAAGATTTGTGTTCAGAAAAGGGGATAAGCTTTAGAAAGAAAGCTACAAATCAAAAACTGAGAGAGCTGTTAATGGCCAGTGATCAGGAGGCAGGAGCACAGCCCTTACCTGATACTACAGAAACTGCAGAAGCCATTAGAATGCAAAAGGCAGCAAGTAAACTGCAAGCCCTGAGAGAGAGCCTGCAACTTGAACATACCGGTAATCAAAAACTGGTAGAAATTCAAATGAGAGAGAAGCAAGCCTTGGCCCAGCTGGAGAAGGAGGCTGATAAAAGAAAGAGAGAAGCTGCTGAGAGGGAGAAAGAAGCTGATAAAAGAAAGAAGGAGGCTGATGAGACAGAAGAAAAAGCTCGTAAGGGGCGCATGGAGCTGCTGGCTGCTGAAGAGAGGGTTCGCCAGATGCGACAAGAAACTGCCAGACTTCAGCTCCAAGTCAAAAAAGCAAGGGAAGAACAGCAGAAACTGTATCCTCTTGAAAGTCAAGTTTATAACTATGGTGATACGTTGTATTACTCTGAGCAGTTTTCTGTATTTAACCCATTATGCTATGACCAGGGGGAGGGGGACTCTAACCTGGTGGGAAATAGCTGTTTGTCTGTGCAAAAACGCAATTTGTCTGTAAATGAAGTTTCTGAATGTCTGTCTACTGTCTCAGAAGTGAATCTGGAGTTAGATCAAAAGCAGAAAGATCTCATTGGTCAGGTAAATGTTTCTCAGGAGCAAATTAAAGTGGATGGTCAGGTTAAAGCCCTAACTGAGGAAGGAAAGGGTAGATTTTGGATGGGTGATGGATTGTTGGCTAGTACAGCTTGTAAAAGTGATCCTGAAAAGGGTAACTGATTTGCTGGAAGTAGCCCAGTGTAGTAAGAAGAGCAGCAGTTTATCTGTTGGGAGTGGCAATATACCTGGTAATGAAAGTTTGGATGAGCCTAGGCAGACTTGTGAGGTGATGGCTTTGTCTAGTCAGCAGTTTGGGAAGGCAAGGATAGTGGAAAATGAGTGTCCCTATACCTTACCTGTCACCTGTGTGGAGAATTGTGACAGTGAAGGAAATGTGCCTGTGTCTGTCAGGGGTATTGACTTGCCTATGGAGGAAGCTACCTTGGTCTCCAAGCAGTTGTCTGTTAACAGCCCTGTGTGCTGGGACAAGGGAAATGAGATCCCAAGCTGTGAGTCTGGTAAAGGAGAATGTGTATCCGGCTCTTCTTTGTCTGTGGAGCAGACAGAAGGTGCCTTTCAACCTGTGATGGTTGAGAGTGATGCAGTTGTCTCAGAGTTGGTTCTGTATTCAACTAAAGCCGAGGAAGGGAATGGTCCTAAGTTTGTGTCTGCTGGGGAGAATGGCATTGTAACTAGGTTGCATCCAGTTAGTGTCTTAGCAAAATCCCAGAGACCAGACAATTCTGGTGCTTGTATTTTGCCTGTTGCTAATGTGTGGTTGGAAAAGGATGTAGCAACTCTGTCTAATCAGGGTAATATCCTAGCCAGGGCACAAGGAGAGCAGAAAGGTGATTTCATTTTGTTACCTACTGATGGTGTGGAAACTTGCAGCAAGAAGAAAAAGATTCCTGAACTTGTGTGTGGCAAAGGGAAGAAGAATGCTTCTAACCTTTTATCTAGTGAATCTATAGGTTTGCCTGAAAGGGGATTGTGTAGAAATCCGCCTGATGGGCCAAAGGTGATCATGGATGCGAGTAAAACCCGGAAAGAGTCTGTTGTTGCTCAGGAAAGTGTTCCTTTAGCGCAAGCCCTAGGTGGAGAGGGTAAGAGCAGAATTTCTGTGAGGGGTGAATTGTTGCTTACTAGGGAAAGGAATCCTCATGGTAATCTGTGCAAGCAGCTTGCTACAGCTAAAGGGTGTGAAAGTGATTTAATCAAGGAAGTTTCAGTTTCTAACAGCCAGAAATTTTCTGTTGTAAATGGATCCACTGACTTTCCTTTTGAAAGATCCAGTGTGGATAGCTTTGGAAAGGTCTCAGATGGAGTAAGAGCTGTTAAGAAAGTTGAGCAGCCCTATAACCAAGTGGCTGGGTTTGGCCAGCTGGTTGGGAGGACAATGGTGTTGGAACAGGAATGTCTCCATTCTGATTCTTTAAGTGAGCAGTCTGTGCTTCAGGGTCTGAGGACAGATTTGGTCACTGGTGTGTTAGAGAGCAGAACAGTTTTATGGCTGAATGCTTGAGGATGCAGGGGAGAGCAAGCAAACTCTCACCCTCAGACTCTTTGGATTTGTGTGGTATCTCTGTAAGACAGAGTCCGGCCTTGAAATTGGTAGCAGCTAAAAATCTAAAAGCTAGTGTTGTTGATGCAAATTACCTGGCTGACAGGATGAAGAAAGACTTGCTAATAGCTGTTAGCAAAGAGAGCCCACCCCATCAGCCAGTAAATTCTGTTGAGCAAAAGAAATCAGGGTTGGATCCTTCAGGGCAAGGAGGAAAAAGAAAACTTAACTTAATTTTGCAAAGGGAAGCCACAGGTTAACCCTAAAAGGCCCAAACCCCAATGGTATTGAGCCAAATGTGTGGCATAGCAAAAATGATTGTAAATGGACACTTGCAATGGATTTGTTGTTATTGCTAATGATGATTTTTGTAATCAATGTGTCGCTATTACCAAGAACTGTAAAAATGTACAATGTGCCTAACCATTTGGAAAATCCCTTGAACATGTTGAAAATGATACATAAGAACACACCTTATGTTAAAAGGCCTTGTAATGCTAATGTTGCACAGTTAATGCCTGTAAACAGTATTGGAACTTTTCACAGGAGAAAAGACATTCCAGACTTGATGTGCTGTATGAAATGGGAAACTGAGGCACACTACCATATTGCTGTCATGTCTAAATGCCAAAATTCCTGTACTATGGACAACATTAATATCTACATTGACTTAATGTTAATTGGGTTCCAAACTTTTGCCAGAGTTTGTATGGATAAAGTAGTTATTTTCTTTAGCTCTTGGCAAGATCACATGAGACATACAGAAACCATGCTGCAAGTGCAGATCCAATCCACTATTGTTCTAACCAAGTTTTACCTTGAGTTTGTAAAAAAATTCAATCATGTTATTGAACATGAGTTTGGTAAAACATTTCTGTTATACACTTGTCAAAGTTAGAATCAGGACTCACAATTTAGTTAAAGACCACTCTGTTTTATTAGCGCAGCGCTCCGCTAATACATTCAGATAATGTGAACACCATAAGACTCACATTGTCTTATTTATACAGATAAAAGGGGGGGGTGAACTTAACAAGAAAACAAAGGAAGCAAAACTGATATGTGTGTCTGGCCCCAGGAAAACTTATCTTACTTCCTTATTAACTCTTACCAATCTCCTGTTAATGTCCCACCATTAGCTTAGGTGCGACTCATTGTTCTATATCTTAATGTTTCTCTGACTGACAACTATATCTCAACATTCCTCATTCCTGCTTAAAGGAACATACAGCATTTCTTTAATCCATTCCATTTTTACAATATAATTCATTCTACTTTCACAATCCCTCCTTTTGGTCAAGCTACGCAATGACCAACAATTACTGGGTTCCACATATTAGCCGTTCTTTATCTCTTTGTTCATCAGCGATATTCAAAATCATCATATTAGCACTCTGTTTTGGGGCAGTCACCTAGGTGACCTGCCTTGCACAATTCTGGATACAACAGGAGATTAACTAAAAACATACAAAAATCATTAGGATTCCAAACAGGATAGTCAGGGCTCCCTGAAACAACCAGTTTCCTATGCCAGAGAAATTGAACAGGTTACTTAGCCACTTCCATAAAGAACTCGGCTCTTCATAGGGAAGATATGCGATTTGTTCTAAGTGGCTAGCGTGCTCTATTACCTCATTGGTGTAGTCCGGTATATATACACAACATTCTTTTCCAATGAGAGCACAGGTCCCTCCTTTGGCCGCCAGCACTATGTCCAGTGCCTGACGGTTTTGGAGGGCCATCTGTCGGATCGCCCCTGTTTCTTGGCCCAGGGTTTTTAAACTTTTTCCGGTTTCATTTGCCATTATTTCAACTACTGCTTGTAACCTCAGGAGCCTTTTTGCATGGTGTATTACTCCCCCAAGTGGGATAAGGGAACCGCCAATGGCCTCTTCCCAGGTTAAGGGGCTTATATTATTTACATTCCATCGGGCATCTGGTAAGTTCCTACTTCTTCGCCTGAAATTACGGAGGCGTTCTCGTGGGAAGGACCCTAGCACTCGGAATTGTGGGAAGAGTCGGGCGGGATAACAGATACCTGACCAGTTAGCTGGTAACACAGTATAAGCTTTGGTCCCACAAAACCAATGATGGCCTATTAAGGCCGGGAAGGGTCGGTTGCACCTATTTGTCATATAGCCTGCAAAGGAGGAGTAATATCCTCCAAAGGGCACAGGGTCAGCTTAACCCTGTGGAGTCACAAATCTTAGCAAGCTTATTCTTAAGTACATCATTTCGCCTTTCCACAGCACCTGCACTTTGTGGGTGGTAGGGACAGTGCAGCAGGTGTGTGATATGTAATATACGATCCAGGTGTTGAACGATTTGTCCGGTAAAATGTGTACCCCGGTCACTGGACAGAGTGGCAGGAATTCCCTTGGCAGGCATAATATGATTTAACAAACATTTGGCAACAGACAGTGAGTCAGCCTTGCGACAAGGAAAGGCTTCAATCCAACCAGAAAATAAACATCCCATAACCAAAATAAATTCATATCGTTGACACTTAGGCATTTGTACAAAATCAAGTTGCCAATGCAAGAATGGTGCTTGGGGCAGGCCCCGGAATCCCTGAGCCACTTTTACAGATTTACCAATATTATGGCTTTGGCAAGTGGTACAGGCGGCACAGTGGCGGGCTGCAAAAGAGCTGAAATGGGGGGCCCACCATCCTGCCTTAGTTACAGCAGAGACCATCCCCTCCTTTCCGACCTTCGAAACACCGTGTAGCAGGTCGGCCAGCGACGGGTAGAGTGAAAAGGGGGCCACAAAGGCACCAGTAGGCGAACGCCAAAGGGAATCAGGATGTAGAGAGCAACCTTGGGCAACCCAGGAGTCTTTCTCGGCTTCTGGGGCAGAGTCTTGGAGCAGGGTGAGGTTAGTGAGGGACGGCGGTGGTATAGAAACAGAAAGGGAACCCAGAAATGCATCTGGGGAAGGTTCTATGGCAGCAGCATGATTAGCAGAGGTGTCAGCAAATGCGTTTCCCTTAGTAACATCAGTATCTGCCATCGAGTGGCCAGAGCACTTAACAATAGCTAGGGCAGACGGAAGTAAAACTGCATACAGGAGAGCGGCGATGTAGGCGCCATTCTTAATAGGGGGACCGGCGGAGGTACTCATGTACAACCCCAAAAGCATAGCGGGAGTCAGTGTAAAGGGTGGCGGAGCGCCCCTCCGCCAAAAAGCAGGCACGGGTGAGGGCAACTAATTCGGCAACTTGCGCTGAGGTTACAGAAGGTAAAGGCGCAGCTTCTAGGGTTTCAGAGAGTGACACTACAGCGTATCCTGCAAGGAGATGACCTTGGTTGTCTCGAAAACAGGAACCATCAGTAAACAAAACAAGGTCAGAGTTAGGGAGAGGGGCATCAGAGAGGTCAGGGTCAGGACGGTGACAGCAGAGGCAGTTGCAAGGCAGTCGTGAGGATCACCGTCATTAGACAAGGGAAGGAGAGTGGCAGGGTTTAACTGAGAACAAGGCTTCACGGTAATATATGAAGCTGACAGCAGTAAAAGTTTATATCTGGTAAGGCGAGCGGAGGAGAGGTGGCCTGTGTTACGTTGTAACAGCAGGGTTTCCACAGAGTGAGGTACCATGAGGGTAAGAGGAGAGCAGAGGACAAGGGATTCGGACATTTCGACTAGGCACGCTGCGGCAGCCACAGCACGCAGGCAGGGGGGCTAGCCTTGGGCCACAGGGTCCAAAGTGGCAGAGAAATAAGCCACTGGGCGGTTCTTGTCCCCGTGCACCTGAGTGAGAACTTCAAGTGCACACCCAGATTGTTCGTGGCAAAAAAGGGTAAAAGGCTTAGAATAGTCAGGCAGCCCTAAAGTGGGGGCAGAAGCCAAACCCTGTTTGAGGGAAACAAAGGCAGAGTCAGCTTCAGGGGGCCACGGCATGGGGTCAGGCACAGAGACTCGAGTGAGTTCCTGGAGAGGTTTTGCAAGGGAGGCATATTGGGGAATCCATTGTCTGCAAAATCCAGCCATGCCGAAAAACTTTCAGACCTGGCATGGGGAGCGGGGTCGGGGAAAGCTGAGGATAGCCTGGACGCGGGCGGGAGAAAGTGTACGGGAACCCTGGGAGAGGAGAAAACCAAGGTATGTGACAGAGCTGTAGCTTAGAGCGAGAAGCCTTGTGACCCTTCTTTGCTAGGGCAGTAAGGAGCACTAAAGAATCAGTTTCTGAGGCAGACAACGAAGGGGAACAGAGGAGTAGATCATCTACATATTGGACTAGTGTGGACCCGGACGGAAAAACAAGGTCAGCGAGGTCTCGGGCTAATGCTTGGGAAAAGTGAGATGGGCTTTCAGTGTACCCCTGAGGGAGCGTGGGCCATGTGTACTGCTGCCCCTTGTAAGAAAAGGCAAAAAGATACTGGGAGTCAGGGTGAACCGGGACAGAAAAGAAAGCAGAGCACAAATCAACAACAGTAAAATGAGTTGCATCTGGTGGGATAGAAGCCAGAATCGTTGCTGGGTTAGGGACAACAGGAAAGGTGGCTATGACAATACGATTAATGGCTCGAAGGTCCTGAACAAATCGACATGATTTGCCATCAGCTTTTCGAACTGGGAGGATGGGGGTGTTACAGGGACTGGAGCAGGGGACAATAATGCCTTGCTCCCGCAGGGCGGTTATGACCGGAGCAATGCCAGCCTCTGCCTCAGGGTTTAAAGGGTATTGAGACAGGCGAGGCAGAGGTTTGGAGGAGTCAACAGTAATGCAGACGGGGTCAGTATTTAGGCGGCCCACCTCAGAGGGATGGGTTGGCCACAGAGAGGATGGGACCTGCGAAATTAGGTGTTCAAGGGACGGGACCAGTGGGCAACAAGGGACCGGGGTGGAAAGGGGGGTTTCAGACAGCAGGGAGGCCACAGAATCACTCAGAGAGGACTGGGGAATTTGCAAATAGACACCATCCGGGGAACAGTATATGGTGCAGCCAAGTTTACATAACAGATCCCGACCCAAAAGGTTTACTGGAGTGGAGTCAGAGAGAAGGAAGGCATGATCTGCGGATAGGGGACCAACCTGGACCGGTAGAGGTTTTGAAAGGGGATAAGGGGTTGGGATTCCCGAAATGCCCACAGCGGACACGGTCTTTCCGGAGCGGGGAACCGCAGGCAGGTCGGTAGTACGAACTGCAGAGAGCGAAGCTCCCGTATCAACAAGGAAAGGGAGAGACAAATCATTGATAGTTAACACACACTCACCCGTGGGAGTGAGAGGTAGTAAAGGAGCTAAAATTTCCTGAGGTTCCCCGGCGTCCCGTCATTGCTGTGGGACAAAGTAAGGCTGGGGACTGACTGGCTGTGCCGGCAAGGGGCCTAGCTGGTTATTTACAGAGTTATCAGGCCGGCTTGGACATTCGTTCTTCCAATGTCCGGGCTGCTTACAGTAATTACAAACATCCCCANGATGACAGAACAAGGAGTAATGGTCTCAAGTTGCAGAGGGGGAGGTTTAGGTTGGACATTAGGAAAAACTTTTTCACTAGTAGGGTGGTGAAGAACTGGAATGGGTTACCTAGGGAGGTAGTGGAATCTCCTTCCTTAGAGGTTTTTAAGGTCAGGCTTGACAAAGCCCTGGCTGGGCTGATTTAGTTGGGTTTGGTCCTGCTTTGAGCAGGGGGTTGGACTAGATGACCTCCTGAGGTCCCTTCCAACCCTGAGATTCTATGATTCTATGATTCATTGATAGTTAACACACACTCACCCGTGGAAGTGAGAGGTAGTAAAGGAGCTAAAATTTCCTGAGGTTCCCCAGCATCCCGTCATTGCTGTGGGACAAAGTAAGGCTGGGGACTGACTGGCTGTTCCGACAGGGGGCCTAGCTGGTTATTTACAGAGTTATCAGACCGGCTTGGACATTCGTTCTTCCAATGTCCGGGCTGCTTGCAGTAATTACAAACATCCCCATAACCTGAAAATCCAGTTCCTCGGCCCCTCCCTCGACCACGTCCCTGTCCCTGGTATTTTCCCTGTCCCTGCCCTGAATAATGCTGTATTTGCAGGGCCATTAACTGTTGAGCTGATTGTTCCTCCTTTCCTTTTAAAGTAGGTTGGCAGTGCTCTGCCACTGTTTGCAATTTGTCCATGGTTTCGGTCTCCCACCCAACACTTATTCGTTTTAGCATGTTGCCAACAGCAGGTAGGAGGCCATTAACAAACGCATTAGCCAGGGCGCCCTGTCCATTTTTATCTGGTTGCTGTACACCAGAATGTTGCAGAAAAATGTCCGTTAGCCGGGTGCGATAGTCGCTCGGGTGTTCTCCCTGTCGCTGTTTACAGCCGTGTATGGCCGTCCAGTTAGTTTTAGGAGTTCATACTCGAGGGATGGCTTCAAAGAGATTTTTAGCTCGCTCCTTACACTTTTTCCAGTATTCAGCATTAGGACTGGTGTCTGGTAAGGTAGAGTGGCGGTCAGCTGTGAGCCAATTTGCTGCTGTGAGCCATTTTTCATGCTCACTAGGGGTAAGTAGCTTGCACAGCTGCAGGAGGTCTGCCTCAGAGGGTTCATAGGTGTCACATACTAACAAAAATTCCTCTGCGAATTTGGTAGGATTTTCCCGGGGCTTTGGAAAGCCTTTTACAACTGAAAGGAGCTCTGTACGAGTCCAGGGTTTATAGCTCCAAGTGGGACCCCCGTCTTGGCCCCCAGTATGCAGGATTCGGAGGGGAGCCTGGACAGTTTTAGAGCTAGAGCGCAAGCAACGGGCCCAATCCTTATCCAGGCTATCTTTGCATGTATAAGACAAAGCAGAGGAGTCAGGCAGACTGGAGGGCTTCGGGGGAATAAAGGGCTTTTCTTTACCGGCCTGAGCGGTACCGGAGGAATGGGCCTGGGCGGTATCGGACGATCCGGACGGGTCTGAACCGGAGATCTCTGGAAATTGTTCCTGAGTCGGGGAATCTGGTAACTGTCGTTCCTGAGCTGGGGGCTCGGGTGACCGTCTATTGATCCGACGCAAGGCTGCCAAGCCAATTAATGCGTCTTCCTCATCATCGTCCCCAGAATCTAACAAGGAGTTTTCTTCATCTTTTTTCACAGAGAGACAGGAGTATGAAGGGGGATCTGCTCGGAGAATGGGGTAAAGGGGAGCGCTCGGTCTGGTGGTGGGAGAGGAGGTTTCCAATAAAGCTTTTAACTTATCATTTGAATCTTTGAGAGAGGCGAGTTTCGATTCTGTCCACCTACGATTTGCCTCTTCCCACCACTGCATGAAACAATCAACCTCTCCTCTGGCCAATTTAGTTTTAGGTTGGCCGAGTTTGTCTTTTAAGACGTCCACTCGGTCTTTGTCCCAATATCCTAACAGTGGCCACTGAGTTTTGGGATCCCCCTGAGTTAACCTAGACCATTTTTCCGGAAATTTACAGGAGTCCGGACCCTTCCTAAAATACATAAAATGAGCCGGCGTTCCTTTAGGGAACTGTCCCGACTTAGACGTCTGGTTACCCATACAGGAGGACTTTACACACACCAATCACACAAGAAGGAAATTCGGGTTTGTCAGAGCGATGCAACACACAAAAGGAGCCCACAGGCTACTGCCTCAATCGCCCTTGCTTTCACACCAAGGGTTTCACCCAAGGTGCGGTGCGGCTGCGATTGTGCACATTTCACTCACTCAGACCGTGGGGACAGGAACTCCTTGGTCGGACAATCCCCGGACGGAGACGGCACCCAGACTCAAACACTCCACAGGAGGACGGATAGACACAGAGAGTCCTCAGTCCGGACAAAACACAGAAATAATTACCTGACCAGATTCCTGATGTCAGATCCCGGGATCCCTACCAGAACAGAGTGGAAACCAACAGGTTCGATGGCGTAGACCTCACTGTGGTCGTGCGCCCTTCCGTTCAGGAGGACCGCTCAGGCCAAATGCCCAGGTGCCGGCTGCCACAGTCATCCTACAAAAACGGTCAGGAATCACACGGCCCCAGTGAAGATGGTTGCCATCTCAGTGGAACCTCCAAATTGTCAAAGTTAGAATCAGGACTCACAATTTAGTTAAAGACCACTCTGTTTTATTAGCGCAGCACTCCGCTAATACATTCAGATAATGTGAGCACCATGTAAGACTCACACTGTCTTATTTATACAGATAAAAGGGGGGGTGAACTTAACAAGAAAACAAAGGAAGCAAAACTGATATGTGTGTCTGGCCCCAGGAAAACGTATCTTACTTCCTTATTAACTCTTACCAATCTCCTGTTAATGTCCCACCATTAGCTTAGGTGCGACTCATTGTTCTATATCTTAATGTTTCTCTGACTGACAACTATATTTCAACATTCTTCATTCCTGCTTAAAGGAACATACAGCATTTCTTTAATCCGTTCTATTTTTACAATATAATTCATTCTACTTTCACACACTGATACGGCTTCTAACCCAGTACAAGTTGTAGTGAGACAGAACCAGGATGGGGAGCTTTTGGGATGCAGTCAGTGATGTTTGTGTCATCCCTTCCTGCATCAATTTTGCATTGGGGGTGTGACGTTATGAGTATAATATATATCTCATTGAAAGGTGGCAGGGCCAGAAAGAGTTAATTAACTCACCAACTGACCTGACCCATGGGTGAACTTTAGAGACTGGCTAGGAAGATAGGTAAATGAATAGAACTTTGAAATGTAAGTCTGCATTGTTAGAGAGAGAAGGGTAGATGTTTGCTCAGGTCTTGTAATATAAGAAAACAAGTCTTGTCTATTGCTATAGTTTTAATTCAAAGATCAAAAAAGGAATATTAACATGTATGATGACACTTGAGGGAAATAGTATTATTGTCTATATGTCTCTTTGAAGGTTGTGGTAACCTGTATCTGAACTGTTTAATGGATACATTACCCTGTGCTAATTGCCAGGATGTTTGGAAGAAGGAGAGTTAGGCCTATTGTTTTCTCAGGCAGAAAGGCTGCTGGAAATGTATAAGAACCCTGGGACATGATCCTACTTCGTCTCAGATCTGCTTTGGGTTTCAAGAGGGGGGAACTTTAAGCCATAAGGATTGAGATCCCCAGTCAATGACTGGAGCCACCCTGAATATGGACATTGGACTATAACCTATGGACTATAACTAAAAGAACTTTTGGCAACTACAAGATCACCTCTGCTATGTATCTAAACCTCAAGAATTGAATTCAAGTCTGTATGTATATTGATCTTTTAACCAACACTCTCTCTCTTCTTTTTAAATAAATTTTAGCTTAGTTAATAAGAATTGGCTATAGCGTGTATTTTGGGTAAGATCTAAGTTATAATTGGACCTGGGTGTGTGGCTGATCCTTTGGGATTGGAAGAACCTTTTCTTTTATATGATGAGATAAGATTTTCAGTAAACATCATCATATCTGACAGGTGTGTCTGGACGGAGGCCTGAGGCTGGGTACTTTAAGCGAACTGCATTGTTTGGACTTCTGAGTAACCTGTATAGTAATATAGAAGTTGTTTTGTGCTGGCTTGGTAAATCTAAGTATTGAAATATCCACCAGCTTTTGGGGTTTGTCTGCCCCGTTCTGTTTGCAGTTCACCCTAATTGAGTGACCTCAGCTGGCTCCCACGGGCAGCACCGTCAGAGGTGCATCACATGAGTACATGCTACTTACATCTAAGTGGGAAGACTAAAAGGCATGATGTAATGTGTTCTATGATAGTTGTGGCAGATGCAGAAGAGGGTATCAGAGAATCATAGAAGATCAGGGTAGGAGGAGACCTCAGGAGGTCATCTAGTCCAAACCCCTGCTCAACGCAGGACCAACCCCAACTAAATCATCCCAGCCAGGGCTTTGTCAAGCCGGGCCTTAAAAACCTGTAAGGATGGAGATTCCACCACCTCTCTATGTAACCCATTCCAGTGCTTCACCACCCTCCTAGTGAAAAAGTTTTTCCTAATATCCAACCTAACCCTCCCCCACTACAACTTGAGACCATTACTCCTTGTTCTGTCATCTGCTACCACTGAAAACAGTCTAGATCCATCCTCTTTGGAACCCCCTTTCAGGTAGTTGAAAGCAGCTACCAAATCCCCCCTCATTCTTCTCTTCTGCAGACTAAATAATCCCAGTTCCCTCAGCCTCTCCTCATAAATCATGTGCTCCAGCCCCCTAATAATTTTTGTTGCCCTCTGCTGGACTCTTTCCAATTTTTTCACATCCTTCTTATAGTGTGGGGCCCAAAACTGGACACAGTACTCCAAATGAGGCCTCACCAATGTCGAATAGAGGGGAATGATCACATCCCTCAATCTGCTGGCAATGCCCCTATTTATACAGCCCAAAATGCCGTTAGCCTTCTCGGCAACAAGGGCACACTGTTGACTCATATCCAGCTTCTCGTCCACTGTAATCCCTAGGTCCTTTTCTGCAGAACTGCTGCCTAGCCCCTCGGTCCCTAGTCTGTAGCAGTGCATGGGATTCTTCCGTCCTAAGTGCAGGACTCTGCACTTGTCCTTGTTGAACTTCATCAGATTTCTTTTGGTCCAATCCTCTCATTTGTCTAGGTCCCTCTGTATCAGGAGAAGCTAGGTGACCAGATGTCTCAATTTTATAGGGACAGTCCTGATATTTGGGGCTTTGTCTTATATAGGTGCCTATTATCCCCCCCTCCCCCCTGATTTTTCACACTTGCTGTCTGGTCACCCTAGGAGAAGCTGAGGTGCCTCAAGAAACCACTCCAGGAGATCGTGACACCTACCTTGCCTCCCTAATATCCTGGGACCGACATGGCTAAACCAACACTGCATACAATCAAGTATCAGGGGGTAGCCGTGTTAGTCTGTATCCACAAAAACAACAAGGAGTTCGGTGGCACCTTAAAGACTAACATATTTATTTGGGCATAAGCTTTCGTGGGTTAAAAAAACCTCACTTCTTCAGATGCATACATTAATTTCACCATACACATACATACCAACCAAAAAAAATACTTCCATTGATGATCTACATTTACAGATACACGAGAAATGCTTGTTTGATAATTTATTAGCCGTATGATGATGACAATTTGTGTTTTAACAAGTAAGTTTTTGAATCTCAACAGTTACTGTCAATAATTGTTTGACCCTCAAATTCCCACAAGTGTGAAAGTCTATTTATGAGGGCTCTAAATCCTTCAGCTTCAGCTCTCATGCCCACCAGTGCCAGATGAGGGGCCTTCCTCCGTAGGACAGGCTCCTCCAGACTCTCTGATAGAGGACAGGACTTGCTGCAATCAGAGGCAGGCTAAGGGGAAGCTGGGTGGGGGAGTAGACAGGGCACTGGACTGGAACTCAAGGCCAGGGTTCTGCACCCGGTACTGCCACTGGGCATAGATGCTGGAACAATCTGCTGAGTGGGGGGTGCTGAAAGCTGTAAACCCTGTACATCAAACCAAGGGTTGCGGCTGCACCCCTCACCCCTAGTTCCNCATTTGTCTAGGTCCCTCTGTATCAGGAGAAGCTAGGTGACCAGATGTCTCAATTTTATAGGGACAGTCCTGATATTTGGGGCTTTGTCTTATATAGGTGCCTATTATCCCCCCCTCCCCCCTGATTTTTCACACTTGCTGTCTGGTCACCCTAGGAGAAGCTGAGGTGCCTCAAGAAACCACTCCAGGAGATCGTGACACCTACCTTGCCTCCCTAATATCCTGGGACCGACATGGCTAAACCAACACTGCATACAATCAAGTATCAGGGGGTAGCCGTGTTAGTCTGTATCCACAAAAACAACAAGGAGTTCGGTGGCACCTTAAAGACTAACATATTTATTTGGGCATAAGCTTTCGTGGGTTAAAAAACCCTCACTTCTTCAGATGCATACATTAATTTCACCATACACATACATACCAACCAAAAAAAATACTTCCATTGATGATCTACATTTACAGATACACGAGAAATGCTTGTTTGATAATTTATTAGCCGTATGATGATGACAATTTGTGTTTTAACAAGTAAGTTTTTGAATCTCAACAGTTACTGTCAATAATTGTTTGACCCTCAAATTCCCACAAGTGTGAAAGTCTATTTATGAGGGCTCTAAATCCTTCAGCTTCAGCTCTCATGCCCACCAGTGCCAGATGAGGGGCCTTCCTCCGTAGGACAGGCTCCTCCAGACTCTCTGATAGAGGACAGGACTTGCTGCAATCAGAGGCAGGCTAAGGGGAAGCTGGGTGGGGGAGTAGACAGGGCACTGGACTGGAACTCAAGGCCAGGGTTCTGCACCCGGTACTGCCACTGGGCATAGATGCTGGAACAATCTGCTGAGTGGGGGGTGCTGAAAGCTGTAAACCCTGTACATCAAACCAAGGGTTGCGGCTGCACCCCTCACCCCTAGTTCCAGCACCTATGCCACTGGGTTGCCGAGTGACTTTGGCTAAGCCACGTCCCCCTCGCTGCCTCAGTTTCCGCAGCTGTGAGATGATGGGGGTGGGACAGCCCTTCCCACGGAACTAGCGACACAGCTCGGCCCGCCTCCTGCCCAGCTGGGAGACAGACCCCGCGCGCTCCCGGGCCGCGCATGCTCATTGGAGAGCACGCGGGCAAGCCCCGCCCCCGCCCATCTCCATGGTGACGCGGACGCGCTTTACGGCGGGAGACGCAGGAGCGGCTCGCCGTCTGGCCCATGGAGGAGCCGGGCTGGAGCACGGACGCCGGCGGGGCGGTGTATCGCTCCCGGGACCCCGTGCGGAACCTGCGCATCCGGTCAGGGCCCGGCCGGGCTCCCCGGGGTGGGGCGGCCTGACCCTCAGCCCCGCCATCGCGCCGAGGAGTGGGGGGTGTTGGTAGCCCGGCCCGGCGGGTTGGTGTCCCTGAGGGGGGGCCCAAGCAGGCGGCCTCTGCCCACCCCCGGGCTCTTCTCCACTGGGGCAGGCGGCCCCGCGCGCCCAGCTCCCTCCAGCAGCGGACAGTAGCTGCCCCCTCCGCTGCCGTGGCCGGCCGGGTGACTCCTGCCTCCTCCTCTCCCCTGGCAGGGTTCGCATCCAGCGGGTCACTTCCACCAGCCTCCTCCTGCAGCAGCTCCAGCAGCCCGCCGGCCAGCAGGGGACGGAGCTCATCGGCTTGGCCACCTTCAGTTCCCACCCAGCAGCAAGTAGGTGGCTCGTGGCCAATGTCTGCTCTGAGGGGACCCCCCCTCTCACGTGCAAGGCCTCACAATGGCCACTGGGTAGGAGCCCTGGGAGTCAGAGGCTAAAGATGGGGCTGCATCCCTGACCATCTTGGCTAATAGCCGCTGATCATTTCATGGAGGATGAGTCTATCTAATTCTTTTTTGAACTCCATTATAATTTTGGCATTCACAACATCCCCGGGCAACAAGTTCCACACATTGAGTGTGTATTATGTGTTTATTTTAAACCTGCTGCCTATTAGGTTCATTAGGTGACCCCTGGTTCTTGTGGTATGTGACGGAGTAAGTAACACTTCCTTATTCATTTTCACCACACCATTTTATAGACCTCTGTCATATTCCCCCTTAGTCGATTCTTTTCCAAGCTGAAAAATCCTAGTCTTTTAAATTTCTTGTCATATGGAAGCTGTTCCATTCCCCTAGTCATTTTTGTTGCACATCTCTATACCTTTTCCACTTCTAGTATATCTTTTTGAGATGGGGCAACCAGAACTGCACACAGTATTCAAGATGTGGGCGTACCATGAATTTATATAGGGGCATGATGATATTTTCTGTCTTATCCCTTTATTAATGGTTCCTAACATTGTTAACTTTTTTGATTGCTAGTGCTCATTGAGTGGATGTGAAGTGAAACCCCCTGGCCGGTTTTTACTTCTCAACCCAGAGACCTGTAGAAAGCAAAGAGCATAAATGAGGAAAAGTAAATTCCCTTGGAATAACTAAGTTGGGGGTTCCTAAACACTTCAATAGCATGAACCATGGGAACACTTTCCCTATCATACACTGTCAACCAGCTTTCTACTCACCCCCATCTGCTATCTCTTAACATCCCTGTTGCAGCTACAGCAATTGCTTACCTGGAAAAATGATATTGGCACAGGACTTGTAAAGACTTGCATTTGTAGCTTCTTTAATGCATCTGGCAAAGAGGAGAAGAACCCAGTCCAGTAACTACTTAGTTCTCAGTGGCCTATAGCTTGAGAACTGATGATCTAAGCTAATGTTTGTAACACAGCTAAGGAAAGACTCTGACCTGTCTGTGTCACTTCTACTCTCTCCTTTCAGATCTAGTCCACTCATTCATTCTCCAATCCTGGGAGGGGTGGTTGGTATAATATTTCTGCCCCCTACTGCTGCCATTGATGATAATAGCTGCACCATCCCTCACAAAGGCCTGCAGGAAGCTGAGTGTCAAGCTTCTTGTTCATTAGGTGCAGGTGACGTGGGAATCCCACGTCTAGCAGTGCAGCTAGCTTCTGGATCCCAGGTCCTGCTGTTGAAACAGAAGAGAGGATGCTGGGAGGACTGTTGTGCTGCACAATGCTGTTTGCTGGGGGGCGGGGAAGAGGCACAGGTGTGAAGAAGTGACCAGCACCCTCTTGTCTTTCAGGTGGCTATTGTCCTGATGATGAAGAGGATGCAGTAATTGGCTGGCAAGAAAAACTCTTCAGCCAGGTGAGTAAGTGGAAGACTGCCTTGAGTGGCAGATAATACTCAGAATTTTACAGCTGGGTAGTATAGTACCCCATTGGCACTAGTGCAAGGGGCCCTGGCTTCATCTCCAGGTCCCAAAGAGGAATGGAGGGCCTGTTCCAGTTAGATATGGCACTTACTGCTGCAATTCAAGAGGGGTCTGTGTTCTCTAACCTCTCGTGTGGCCACTGCAGTCTCAAAACACGAGGAGAAAATGGAGCATGTTTCTGATCTAGAATTATCCCAGCTGGTTCCCTGTGCCATCTCGTCCATGTCTGTAAGGGATGAGTGGAGGGTACACGTAAAAGCTGTGGAAGTGACTCTGAACCAAGAGAGAGAAAACAGCATTATGGTTACTGTCTGTTCAGGATCCAGCTTCGGGAATAGCAGTCTATGGCCCCATAGTTATAACCACAGCAATCTTAAATCCTAATTCTACAAACAAACAGTTATGCATGTGAGTAGTTTTACACACTTGAGTGGTCCACTGGTAGTCATATGTATAAGTATTTGCAGATTTAGGGCTTTAGTCTTGTTAAAAAAACAACAACAAAAACCTCACAAACTAATTGCTCCAATATCACATTAAAAGCATCAAACATGATCACTCTGGCACATGGGGGGAGGTTGCTCAGTCAGGTTGCTCAGTGGTTTGAGCATTGGCCTGCTAAACCCATGGTTGTGAGTTCAATCCTTGAGGGGGCTACTTAGGGATCTGGGGCAAAAATCTGTCTGGGGATTGGTCCTGCTTTGAGCAGGGGGTTGGACTAGATGACCTCCTGAGGTCCCTTCCAACCCTGATATTCTATGTATTATTTACAGAGCAATTTAGAGGCAAAATAGTTTGGTTTTTTTTGAAGCAAAACAATAAAAATGCAGTTTGATTTCCATGAAAACATGTCAATGTGTACAGAAAATCTTTAGTGTTTCTGTGCAACTAGTACAAGAAGTGACCACCCTCATTTTTCATATTTAGCTGCAGTGAATTCCCTTGAATGTCAACCAAATGCTGTGTAGCTCTTACATTCCATACTGATCTCATCCTGTTTGGAGCTGTGTTTTATTAAAAGGGCTCTGTAGCAGAGCACCAGCTCCTCAGTTCTGCCTGCCCTAGGTACTCTGCTTGCCCTCCCAGGCAGCTTGGTCGTCTCTGCTCCCTAGCTGGAGCAAGAATCTCTCTCCCACTCTCTCAGCCTGCCCTTTTATCAGGGTCAGCTGTGCCCTAATTGGGTGCAAGCACACCTGTGGCTGACTACCCAAGCAGCCTCCCTTGGCTGCTTTTAACCCCCTTTCTGACTGGACCGGGGTGACCACCCCACTACAGGCTCCAACTTAATCTTTACTCTCCAACTGTAGGATGTCCCGAGTTTAATACTATAGAGATTTTATGCACTCTATCTGATTTCAGAGAGTAAAGCACCAAACCCACCTAAGGGACAATCCTGCAAACACATATAAGCAGCTTTACTCAAGCAAGTAGTCCCACTGATGTCAATGGGATGCCCTGCATGAGTCAGGTTACTCATGTATCTGCAGTATCAGGCCTCAAGTACTCCCAATATAATATTTGTAAGGATCCTCCCCCCTCTCCCCCCCCCCCCGCAAACCCCCCCCCCCAAAAAAAACCCAACAACATGGGCATATAACTAGGAGAGACAAGATGAAACCATGACAGGGAAAATGGAGGCTAAATGCAGAGCACCACTCTGGCAGGGAGGTGTGTCACACTGTGGAATCACACCCCAGGGGAGTGGGGGATGCTGTGTCCTTTGGTACACACTAAAAATGAAACCAGACCAAGCCCAGGACGGAGTGGATATGTAATGGGGAGTGAGGGAACTGGGGTTATTTAGTCTCCAGAAGAGAAGAGTGAGGGGGGATTTGATTGCAGCCTTCAACTACCTGAAGGGGATGGAGCTAGGCTGCTCTCAGTGGTGGCAGATGACAGAACAAGGAGTAATGGTTTCAAGTTGCAGTGGGGGAGGTCTAGGTTGAATATTAGGAAACACTGTTTCACTAGGAGGGTGGTGAAGCACTGGAATGGGTTCCCTAGGGAGGTGGTGGAATCTCCATCCTTAGAGGATTTTAAGGCTCAGCTTGACAAAGCCCTGGCTGGGATGATTTAGTTGGGATTAGGTCCTGCTTTGAGCAGGGGGTTGGACTAGATGACTTCCTGAGGTCTCTTCCAACCCTAATATTCTAAAGGTCAAGATTGTGAGCTAGAGATACTAAGTGGGTTTTGTTCCTATTTCTGTCACTGATTGTGTGTGACACCAGGCACACACTATTTAACATGTTTATCAGTGATGTGGAAGAAAACAAAATCATCACTGCAAAGTTTGCAGATGACACCCAAATTGAGGGAGTGATAAATAGTAAAGAGGACTGCTTGGTAAGCTGGGCAGAAACAAACAATATGTGTTTAAATGCAGCTAAACATAAATGTATACATTTATAACAAAGAATGTAGTCTATACTTACAGGATAGGGAACTCTATCCGGGAAGCAATGACTCTGAAAAAGATTTGGGGGTGGGGGTAGATAATCAGCTGAACTTAAGCTCCCGGTGCAATGTTTTGGCCAACAGGGATAATGAGATCCTTGGATGCATAAACAGGAATCTCGAGTAGGAGTAGAGAAGTTCTTTTATCTCTGTATTTGACACTGGTGCGACTGCTACTGGAGTAATGTGTCCAGTTCTGGTGTCCACAATTCAGGAAGAATCTTAGTAAATTGGAGAGGGATCAGAGAAGAGCCACAAAAAATGATTAGAAAACATTCCTTATAGTGATAGATCAAGGAGCTCAATTTATTTTGTCTAACAGAGAAAGCTAAGGGCTGACTTTTTATAGTCTATAAGTACCTTCATGAAGAACAGACAATAATGGACTCTTCACTCTAGTAGAGAAGAGTATAACGTGATCCAATGGCTGGAAGTTGAACCTAGACTGGAAATAAGGTGTTCATATTTAACAGTGAGGGTCATTAACCACTGGAACAATTCACCAAGGGTCATGGTGGATTCTCCATCGCTGACAATTTTAAAATCAAAATTGCATGTTTTTCTAAAAGCTCTGCTCTAGGAATTATTGTGGGGCAGGTCTCTGGCCTGTGTTACACAGGAGGTCAGACTAGACGGTCCCTTCTGGTCTTGGAATCTATTAAAGTCATGTGAGCCCCTGAGGGATGGACTAGGTATGCTCTAGTTCAAACAGGAATTATTTGGAGAAGATCTCTGTCCTGTGTTGTGCAGGAGGTCAGGTCAGGTGATCCCAGTGGGCCGTTCTGGTCTTGGGATCTATGAATCTCTGACTAGGTTGGAAGTAAGGCTAGAGGGTGGGATTTTAAAAGGAACTTAGCTCCCTGAGGATCCTTTAAAAATCCCAGCCTAAAGGCCCTTTCTGTCTCTGATCTCTGATACGTTTTATGCCAAAGCAGCCCTTATGTTTTTTCTGTGCTGGTCTCAGTTTGAGGTGGATCTGTACCAACATGAGTCAGCCTGTCAGACCCCCTTGGACAGGCAGTACCACCAGGAGATCCTGAAGCTGGAGAAGTCAGGAGGCCGGAAGAATTACCGCATCTTCACCTACACAGACCATGACCGATTCACCAACCTGGAGGAGGTATCTGCCCTTAGTTGTGCCTAAGCTGCTGCCATCTGTGCAGTGATAGCTCTCCACATGGCCAGGTCTGCAGTCTTTAGGAAAGAGGTGGTGACACGGGTGGTGGTGGGCTCAAGAAACTGAAGCTGAGTACCCTGAGAGGCCAGCTCGAGGGCAGTAGAATATATTTTCATGCAAGACACCTCCAGCCACTGCCCCAACTCCAGGCTGAGTTCTGGGCCTTTCAGAAAGATGCACGTTGAAAGTCTGGAGGAAGCTGTCAAGAGTCCAAACTTCACTGTTTGTTCCCTGTTATAATGGCAGCTGCCATAACACGTAGAGTCTCAAATGTGCCCTGTTCAAAGAATGGAGGATGGATCAGTAGCACTTCGAAGGTTAAGCTCAGGAACTGGGCTCTCCTCTAAGAGGGGAGCCAGTCCAAAGCCCTCCCATATTCACTTTGACTTTGAATCAGCTGAGAAGGCTGCGTTGTGTGCATGTGTGGCTGTGCACACATGTATGTGCATGTTCCAGGACTGAAGTCAGGTCTGCCTGCAGCTATGAAGGGGAAATCACTTGTGGTGTGAATGCTCCTGCCTTTCCAAGGGGAAGGAGAGGCTCGGTCTATAACTGTAATAGTTCCACTCCCTGCCCTCTCTTCCAGCACTGTCAGAAAGTGACCAGCTCAGAGCAGGAGGTGCCATCGTTCCTGGCAGAGAGAATGGCCAATTTAAGGAGAAGAAGGCAGGACCGCAGGCTAACGTGAGTGCAAAGAGCTCAGAGCTCACTTCAGCCCTGTCTCAGAACTCACTAATGCAAGATTGCCAGCACTGGTGCCTGGGGGCTTTGAGTACCCCAGCCCAGGGAAGCTGGCGGTGTGGATTCCAGCATGGGTGCCCCCAAGGGTCTGGCTTCTGGAGCCTGGGATTGTGGCTCCTTGTTCTGGCGCCCTAGCATGTGAATCCCACCATGCATGTTATTGTCTATGTTGGGGCTGTATTGCACTGGTGCTGTGGGGTTTTGTACCTGGCAGCTTGGAGACCATAGATAATACTGTTCTGTGGCTTCCTTGGCAGGGAAGGAAGTGTTCTGAAGTCCCGTGTCATCACCTGGAAGCCCTCAGAAGAATTTATTAAGAATAACCACGTCATCAACACCCCTGTTCAGACCATGTACATCATGGGAGACTTGGGATCATATGGGACGTAAGTAAAGACTCGGAGTAACCTGGTCTCCTAAATGGGAAACCCCTGCTCTCCCCCTCCCTTATGAAACCACATTCCCCTGGCACCAGTCCTAGGAGGGGAATTCCAAGATCATCAGCAATTCCAGCTGCTGTTGCCTCTTATCCCTTATTTCAGTGGGAAGCGTTGTACTTGTCCCCCCACCCCAACCTTCTTATTCTGATCAGTGGGGGTATAGCTGGGTTTGTTTCCCCTCTCCCCACATGCACAGGCAGGGCCATGAGTCCACTGGCAGCTGGTGCGCATGGACTCTGTTCAGACTGGGTGTCTGTTTTATGGTCTCTCCCCTCAGGCTCGGCCACAGGGAATACGAACACGTTCTTTGCACAGTCAAGGTGGATGGCAATGGGGTGATCACAGTGAAGCCTGATTTCACGGGCACTAAAGGTGCTTACAGGTGAGCAAGGCAGTGTGGGGCTAGTGCTGCAGGTGGGATTGGTGCAGAGGGGCTGAAATCACTTTTCCCAGGGTTACCTTGTATATGTGGAATGGGGGACCCTGCAGCCTAGCAACTAGAATGGGAAGCATGGGCTCCAGAACTCAGGCAGGATCATAGCATGCTCCTCTGATACATCATGGGATCTGCTGAGCCTCTTGAGCAGGCAGTCACCCCCATGGGCATGTAGGAAATGTAGGAGCAGGGACATCCTGGGGGTTTCCTTAATGATCCCTTGCTGCTGGGCAAACCCCCAGGAGTGTGAATGGTGAGACATGGCTGCTCCTGGGGCCGCCACCTCAGCCTTAGGGGTGGTATAGCTGCTGTGGGCACTGCCTGTCCTGTTCTGAATCTTGCCCATGGTGCTTTGGGGATGTGCAGGATTGAGCTGGATGGCGAGAAGCGGGAGCTGTGGAGGTACACCATTGAGAATGCCTCAGCCCAGGTGCAACGAGAGGAGGAGGAGCGGGAGCAGCGCATGTTCAGAGATGTAAGGATCAGCTTTGACTAAGGCCCTTGGGGACTCAGCTCAAGAGACTGATCCCATCACAACTGTTTCTGAAGTGGAGAGACCTTCCCAGAAAACACCCTGCCACTAGCTCCCTTCTATTTAAATGGAGGCAGCTCCAGATCAAGCCCCTCACTGACTGTAACTGTGCTGACAGTAACACTGTAACACTGACAGCTGGTCTCTCAGGTAGCCAGATCTTAAGCTAGGCTAAATCCAGCACCCTGAGTTCCACTGAGATGCCTACTGAAGGCCCCAAAGCACAGCTCTCATGTGCTCGGACACAGCTTGATAAGCAGGCAGGCGCATTTTGTACTAGCTTCATTTTCTGAATGGTTTTGCTGTGGAGCCCATTGCCTCAGGCCAGTCTGGATGGGAGTAAGGCCTGGACAGTAGTAGACTCCTGTATCTGGAAGTAAAGGATGTTTTTCTAGCAGAGCACAGGTGGGGAAAACCCTCTCAGGACTGCTGCTGTCTTGGGGTCCAGTAGTAACTCAGGAGTTAAGAAAACACCCAGATTGCAAACTAGAGTTACAAATGGTGGACATGTTCCTGCACTCTAGGCAGCTGATGCAACCTTTACCAGCTCTTCCTGGTGCTTTCCTCAACCTCTTATCCAGTTAAATTAGCCCTCTTCCGCGAACCAATCTCATATAAGTGTTGGGTCATTCTTTCCATTTGCAGAGTTTTGGTGCTCCTTGCATGTGTGTGTAGATGTTTAAGTGCATGAATGTTTCATTTTGAACTCTTATTCTTAACTTTGAATTTCAGATTAACTTCCCCCTCTGGATTATCATGGAAGTACAGTAAATATTAAGAACAAGAATGGCCATACTGGGTCACACCAATTATCCTTCTAGTCCAGTATCCTGTCTTCTGACAGTGGCCAGTGCCAGATGCTTCAGAGGAAATGAACAGAACAGGGCAATGTTGAATGATCCATCCCCTATTGTCCAGTCCCAGCTTTGGGAGATTTAGGGACACGTGGAGCCAGGTGTTGCATCCCTGATCATCTTGGCTAATAGCCATTGATGAACTTGTCCACTAGGAACTTATCTTGAACTTTTTTGAACCCAGTTATACTTTTGGCCTTCACATCATCAACTGGCAATGAGCGCTACAGGTTGACTGTGCATTGTGTGAAGAAGTACTTCCTTCAGTTTATTTTAAACCTGCTCACTACTAATTCATTGAGTGACCCCTGGTTCTTGTTATGTGAAGGGGTAAATAACACTTAGAATCATAGAATATTAGGGTTGGAAGAGACCTCAGGAGGTCATCTAGTCCAATCCCCTGCTCAAAGCAGGACCAACACCAACTAAATCGTCCCAGCCAAGGCTTTGTCAAGCCGAGCCTTAAAAACCTCTAAGGGTGGAGATTTCACCACCTCCATAGGTAACCCATTCCAGTGCTTCACCACCCTCCTAGTGAAATAGTGTTTCCTAATATCCAACCTAGGCCTCCCCCACTGCAACTTGAGACCATTGCTCCTTGTTCAGTCATCTGCCACCACTGAGAATAGCCGCGCTCCAACCTCCATGGAACCCCCCCTTCAGGTAGTTGAAGGCTGCTATCGAATCCCCCCTCACTCTTCTCTTCTGCAGACTAAATAACCCCAGTTCCCTCAGTCTCTCCTCATAAGTCATGTGCCCCAGCCCCCTAATCATTTTCGTTGCCCTCCACTGGACTCTCTCCAATTTGTCCACATCCCTTCTGTAGTGGGGGGCCCAAAACTGGACGCAATACTCCAGGTATGGTCTCACCAGTGTCGAATAGAGGGGAATAATCACGTCCCCCGATCTGCTGGCAATGCTCCTACTAATACAGCCCAATATGCCGTTGGCCTTCTTGGCAACAAGGGCACACTGCTGACTCATATCCAGCTTCTCGTCCTCTGTAATCCCCAGGTCATTTTCTGCAGAACTGCTGCTTAGCCAGTCGGTCCCAAGCCTTTAGCAGTGCATGGGATTCTTCCTTCCTAAGTGTAGGACTCTGCACTTGTCCTTGTAGAACCTCATCGAATTTCTTTTGGCCCAATCCTCTAATTTGTGTAGGTCACTCTGGACCCTATCCCTACCTTCCAGTGTATCTACCTCTCCCCCCAGTTTAGTGTCATCTGCGAACTTTCTGAGGGTGAAATGAATCCCATCATCCAGATCATTAATAAAGATGTTGAACAAAACCGGCCCCAGGACCGACCCCTGGGGCACTCCGCTTGATACTGGCTGCCAACTAGACATCGAGCCGTTGATCACTATCCGTTGAGCCCGACAATCTAGCCAGCTTTCTATCCACCTTATAGTCCATTCATCCAATCCATACTTTTTTAACTTGCTGGCAAGAATACAAAACACTTCCTTATTCACTTTCTCCACACCACTCATGATTTTATAGGCATCTGTCATATTCCCCCCTTAGTTGTCTCTTTTCCAAGCTGAACAGTCCCAGTCTTTTTAATTTCTCCTCGTATGGAAGCTGTTCCATACCCCTTTGTAACACTGTCTGGAGGCTCCTGACCATGAGTGCCTACCTCAGGGCAAACTGTCAAAAGCAGGTGGTATGTTCTATAATTAGATTTCACCAACTCAGTACAAAATGTGCATTCCTAAAATACCACAGTAGTCTTATAATGGAGTCACAGACAGACTGGAGGGTCTACGGGGACTATCTTGCCACCCAGGCAAGCTGGACTATGTGATAGATGGTCACTTATACAAAAAAATCACAAATATTCCAGGTTACTCCCAGTCCCAAGAGACCACTCACTCACCCACATCGATTTGCATCCTACACCAAAAACAACGCTGTTAGCCAATTCTTTAGTAAACTAACTTAAGGTTTATTAGCTAAGAAAAAGTAATGAGAGTTATTGAGAGGTTAAAGCAGGTAAAAATTTATGTACGTGTGAGTCATAGTCTCTATTTCCAAATGGTAGCAGAGATGTAGTAATCTGCCAGTTTCCCAAAAGTCTGAGCGCAAAACTCCCCCGTTTGCTTCTCCTGGTTGCTTGCTCCTTTCCCTTTTCCCCACCTAATTTGTAGCCTGCCTAATAATCAGCCTTGCTGTTTGAGCACAGGGGTTGGTGCCCCATCTGCTAACATAGAGAGACTAATTCAAGAGGCACGTCTCACTGCAGGAGGGATTCCAATATGCCAAGAATCTGAAATTCCTTTCCATGCCATCAGCACTTGAGTCAGATGGCCTCTATTGTCAGGCACGAGAAAGCGGAGAAGTTCACGCATCCAGCCCATCTCTAGCTGACTTCCCAGGTCCCTAAAAACACCGGATTGTTGTAGGTTTCTTCACCCTGTCACTTGTTCCCACATGGGATGCACCCAGCCGAGGAACTCTGTCACCTTTACAGACACTTCTGCAGCACTGGCACTGGTTTTCTTTATCTGCATCCTGGACGTCTCGAGACGTGTTCCTCATACATTTCCTAGTTTGGGGCTGTTCTCTGTAACATGTTTGGAAGTTGAAATGATTGCTTCATGATGTACTTTTTCTAATCCACTGTTTTTCTTTAGTTGTATAGTCGGCACAAGGAATATCTCAACGGCCTTGTTGGCTCAGACTTTGAGATGGTGAGTAACAGATGCGGTAAGAATATGAATTAATCAGTGACCTGAGGCCAGAATTGTTAATAAATTGCCTTTGGAGAATGGTGACTCCAGGTCTCCTGGGGCAGTCTTGGCCCTGGTCTACCCTACAGAGTTAGGTCAATGTAAGGCAGCTTACATTGATCTAATTATGTCAGTGTCCACACTACAGCCTTGCTCCCTCTGTAAGTGCCCTATAGTACCCTGACATAATAACTCCACCTCCACGAGAGGCGTAGGGCTTTTGTTGGTGTCATTAGGGAAACAGTGTCCGTATAGACACTGCGAGTTACTTACATTGGCTGTTGGCTGTCATTTTTGTGTCATGCTGGAGCCGTGAAAGCCGGGCTCACTACCACCTGCCTTTAGTGTGAAGAAGCCTTATCCGGGCTCCAACTGTAGCCTGGACCTCTCCCAGCCTCCGGGCTCCACACTCCCAGTTGAGCTGCTGCTCAGGCTCCCTGCTCGGAGCCAGGCTGCCTTTGGGTCTCGGCTCCCTGGTCCCCACTGTACTGAGGCTCCCCACTGGGAGGATGGCAGGCACTTGGTCTCCAGGCAGGGAGCATGGAGCCAAGAGCCCAGGCATCTGGCAGCCAGGCTCCCGGCGGGGAGCGCAGAGCAAGAGTCCAGACAGCCGGGAGCAGGGAATACAGAGCGGGTGGGGGGCAGCCGGGCTCCCAGAGGGGAGCAGGGAGCTGAGAGTGGGGGGAGGGGACAGCTGGCAGGGAGCTGGGAGCCCAGTGGGCAGCTGAGAGCCCAGGTTCTCAGCCCCCCACACTGCCCCTGTTAGGTCAGACGGAAGTGCTCCTGGTGAGGACGTGCACCACCAACAGAGGGAGGGTAGTGTGGACATGAACCACCACAGTAATTACTGCTGTGGTTGTAAGTTGACTTAACATAGGTTGATTTACATTTCTAGTGTGGACATGCTGTTGGTTACAGCTATGGCTGAAGAGGCACAGATGTTGTATCTGAATTTTCTCCTGATCTTAGCATGGATGCCATTGTGCCAGGGCATCCAAACATTGCCCGGCTTGGGAAGCATGCTGGCAACTAGCAGCGCTGTGATCCCTGCCTGCTGACTTGCATGAAGTGAAGTTGATTGTAGCAGCCCTTATCTTTAATATGGATACTTGGCCTGCAGAGACTAGCAGTCCAGCATGCCTTGGTCCGAGACAGAGCTGCCAGGATCCAAACACCCCACTGCTTGCTGAGAGTTGTAGTCTCTGTGGGACTGCACTCTTTGTAGGCCTTGGAATTAGATTCTGTGAGACAAAAGGAAGACCACTTTGTTCTGGGGATCAGCTGCCACTGCCTTTTCAGAGCTGTGGAAGGCTCAGCTAGAGCCCAGGGTGTTCTATTCAAAGCCCCTATTTTCAGTCTCATGTTTATTGCTCAGTTTTTTGGAATCTCTTCTGCTTGGTCTCAGCCCCAGGTGGGTGGCAAGTGTTTGAGCTGAGTGGGAACCAAGTGTTTTCTCTGCTTCAACAAAACTTCTAACGCTTTTTTACAGGCAGGCTTGAGTGGAAGGGACAAGAGCCAGGATTTCCTAAGTGCTAGTGACTGGGACCAGCTTGAGATGCTGTAAGGGGCCTGGTTTTAGAGAGGGTTGAACTCTCTAAGGAATGTTGAGGTGGGCACTCAGATTGGCTGGTCACTTTTGGAAATCTTGGCTGGATCCTGTGGGAAGCCAGGACACTCCCCCAGGGAGTCTTGTCTCCTTATGACCAGCAGAGAGAATCCCCTGGCTGGGGCTTTTAGTGTAAGTGACTATGAAGTGTCCTGCAGTGATGCTCTGGCTTAGGGCAGGGCCCTCTAGGGAAGCGAGCGCACAGTGATCAATTAGCTATTGCTGAACTGCTTCTCACCATTCTGCCTGTGTTCTCTCTGTCACAGACTCTCCCTGGTGCACTTCGGCTGTTTGTGAATGGAGAGATAGGTGAGTGCCTATTATAGACTCTCACTCTGGTAAGGGGGCAGCCTGCTGCCATGTAAGGCCCTGCACTCATCAGAGACCCGGGGACTAAGGTCTACAGTTCAGTCTAGGTCAGAAGTGCTTTCTCCGCTGGGAAGGATGTGAGCTGATTCCCTGATAGTGGCCCACATCTCTGCTGACTAATCCCAGGAGAAGTGTTTGCACATTGGAGGGTGCCTTTAGCCATCCCAGGCAGACATATAGGTGTGTGACGGCAGTAGTGGAGACCATAGCAAAGAACAGAACTTAGCATAGAACCTCCAAGGCTAGTATGCTGCTGGTGGGGAGAGGTGTTGCAGTCAACACCTCTCCCCACCAGGATTTGATAGCTGCTCTCTACCTGAAAGGGGGTTCCAAAGAGGATAGATCTAGACTGTTCTCAGTGGTAGCAGATGGCAGAACAAGGAGTAATGGTCTCGAGTTGCAGTGGGGGAGGTTTAGATTGGATATTAGGAAAATACCACTAGGAGGGTGGTGAAGCATTGGAATGGGTTACCTTGGGAGGTGGTGGAATCCCCTTCCTTAGAGGTTTTTAAGGTCAGGCTTGACAAAGCCCTGGCTGGGATGATTTAGTTGGGGATTGGTCCTGGTTTGAGCAGGGGGTTGGACTAGATGACCTCCTGAGGTCCCTTCTAACCCTGGGCTTCTATGATTCACACAAGGAAGCCCCCTTTGAGAAGACCCTGGCTTGTCCCCACCATCTGCAGTAATCTCCTCTCCTTACTGGGACCTTTGGGAACCCTCTATGGGACTGTCCCAGCCTGTGCAAATGGGGGGTTCTGGAGGGCTTGGGCTGTGGTTAGAAGACCCCATTGTCATTGTCTTGTCTTCTCAGTTTCAGCCCAGGGCTACGGGTATGACCATCTCTATGTTCATTTCTTCCTGGAGCTGCCCAGCCGTGAGTAGCCGTGGTCTGGTTCCTGAGCCACACTGCAGCATTACGAACTCTACCCTGCTATAGGGCCCACCAGATCAGTCCTTCCCAAAAGCAAGCAAGCAATGTGTTGGCCACCATCTTGGCTGGCAACAGGGATTGAACCAGACACTTTCAGAGCATGAGTCTCTATGGCTTGAGCCAAGCTTGATTTATCTGGGGGTACCTAGGGTTGTGAGGCAGCTCACTACCACCTGCCTTTAGTGTGAAGAAGCCTTATCTGTGCCTGCTGTGGGACAGCTTACCAACACAAGCAGTTCCCTCCAGGTCTGCCAGGCCTTGCTCTCTCTCTCCAGGTTAGCAACCCCCAACTCCACCAAGTATTCCCCTGGAGTGACCAGCCCCTAGTCCTGGACACTCAGGATTCACAGATCATCTGCTCCTAAAGAAGCAATACACACTAGCATGGCAGTTTCCCTTCAGTTCACTGCTCTGTTTAACACACAGCACTTCAACATGGGTATAGTGAAAACAAGTAAAAGTTTATTTAACAAAGCGTAGAGATTTAAGTGATAGCAAGTAGAAATATTAGAAACAAATGGTTACAAGTAAAATAAAATCATAACACACATTCTGGAACCTAGACTTACTTAACTAGGTACTGTCATGTCTTAGAGTTGCTCATCAGCATTTTTCAGCCAGGCAGGCTGTGATCCCATTTTCTTGAAACAAGTCACACTCTCAGCTTGCCGCCTCAGTGAAGTATACCGTGTGTCTCTCTGCACTGTCCTGATGTACCAGACTATTTCATTGATCTTAATCGTAAACAAGACACCCTGCTGCTGTGTGTTCCGTCCTGTAGGTTGTGATTTCTTGACAGTTGGCTCCGTGTACAAATAGACTTATGCTGTTAGATGCACAATGAACAGCCAGGGAGATAAGTGTGTACTACCCCCTGCCTGACCAGAACTGATTTATCACCTTGTGGTGACCTGCTTAACTTACATATCTTAAAGCATAGTTTTCAATATAGACACATAGCTTTTTAAATAACATCCTTACAAACATTTTGCAGTGATTATGATGACCAGTGGGCTACAGGCTCTCAGTAAAGACCATATATGCCTCCTTTTAGCTAGCGATTATACAGATGTCGGACCCAGGTGAACCCTTTAAAACCCCATGCACCCCTTATGCTCTTGGCCAGTCAGCACCAAGGTTTCCCTGGGTCACAAGGATGTGTAACACACGCTGATCAGTGGATTACCCTTACTCTTCCCTTTGCAGTGTTGTGGTCCTTCAGGCTCCCCGAACCCACTCCTGAGCATACTGTAGAGAGCAGAGCTTGACGCCTCTTCCCCATCAGCACTGGGCCCCATTCGGATCTCGCTGCCTGGTGGTGTCCAATTTCCATGTGCTGCACTAACGCTGAGCCATCAATTCTACTTTCCTGAGGCTGAGAGAGGCAGGCCACTGGCCCTAGAGTCGCTGTGGGTTGGAGTCATGTTTGCAGGATGCTCTCAGCTTTGTGCTGCATCACTCTGCAGCTTGCCCAGCAGGCTTTGATCAGTGTTAGTGGGTTAGTTTGTCTGCCCCTGTTTTAAACCCTTGGCTTTTTGTCTCTGTGAGGCTATAGCCCTTGTCCCCTCCTCTCTATGGGATTATAGCCCAGTTGGCTGTTTGTCTGCCTTGCCTACGTTCTGTTTTCAGGTCAGATTTAAATAAGTTTGATCTCTTAAATCCGAGTGAAGTTGGCTCCGAAGTGCCCAGTTCACGGGCTCTCCCAGGAGACGCAGCTAGAAAGGCGAGAGGGCAGCAAAGTGCCTAAGGGGAGCTCAGTGAGAGAGGACTAACACTCTTCTTGGCTGCTCCAGGACAGCCCACCCTGCTTTTCTTACAGCACTAGTCATTCACCTCACAGCCTCTTCTTCTGCCAGGTTGGTCAAGCCCAGCATTCCAGCAGCTCTCTGGGGTGACGCAGACCTGTGCCACCAAGACCCTGGGCAGGGTAAGGGGCAAAATAGGGCACTTTTTGATGGTGTGGTTTTGAAGGCTGATGGGGTTTCCTACTGCTTGCGAAGAGCTCTGTGTGCCCACTCTGGCTCCGTGTGTTGAGTGTTAGAGGGAGGTGTTATGGGGGTTCCTCATACAGCTCAGTGGGATAGAGGTCTCAGGCCTGGCATTATATTGCAGATTTTCCAGGGCTGGGAGCACATTGAATGCCCTCTGTGTGACTGATCTTGGCCAGGGGTCAGTCCCCAGCAGGATCCTCACCCCACACAGCTGGTTCTCTCAAGCCCTTGCCATGTGCCGCATGATGCTGGTGACCCTGCCCAGGGTCTGATCTCTGCCCTCTCATCTCATTCTTGTTCCTCTTTCCCAGGACAATGTGGCATACTTCTCCTACCCCTTTACTCTGGAGATGTGTTTCACCCAAGAGGATGAGTCAGAAGGTGAGTCCCTTGCTGCCCGGGCCTTGTTTGCCAGAATCTGCCAGGGGCATTACACCATAGGCACTGCACAGCCTGATGCAGACAGCCCTGCACCTAGGTTCTCCCTCACCCAGAGAGGAGCAAAATCCTGTATCTGGCAAACATTCTCCCTATGCCACATGGACCTGGGGCATCTGGCGAGTAGTCGCTTCCCATGCCAGGGAATATAAAGGGATGGGACATTCCTGCTAACGAGGTCCTGAGTGGCCAGCAGAGCTCTCGTTGGCTCGTTTATGACATTGCTCTCCCTCCTTTTAGCCTCTCTCCCACAGTGGCCTGTGGTCTATTTTGAGGTTCTCTCGCTGGATTATTGGCAGAGGTATCGTGTTGAAGGTTATGGCTCTGTGGTGCTGCCAGCAGCTCCAGGTAAAACCTCTCCAGATGGCCAGCTCCTCCTGGGCCTGGGGCTCAGCTGATCATCAGGCACAGGGAAAGGATTTCCCCCACTATGCATTGAGGGGGCACAGTGGGCCTTCTATGAAACAGTGAGAAGGAGTCAGGTGGGCGTGTCCCATGCCATTCAGTGCTGCTGCTGGGGAGCAAGAGGCAGTGGTGACCTTTGATTTGTCTGGCCATTCCGTTGGTAACGTCAGGCAGCCAGCCCTGATAAAATACTTCTGTTACTCACCCCCGCCCCCATACAAGGGGAGTTACCCTTCCCTACCCTACCAGGGGCTGTTTGCCACAAGCTCTGAGGTCTATGGGCAGAAGGCGCTACAGAAACACAGGGCATTCCCCTCATGTTGAACAGGGAAATGTAACTATTCTACTCAGGAAAATGCAAAGCTTGGCTTGATCTGAGGGTCCTGTGTTAAGTGCATATGATATCTCCATTGTTGGCTGTGTGTGCATGGGGGGCAAGGGTAGGCCCTGTCACATGCGGTATCTCCATTGTTAGTTGCATGAGAGCAGGGTGGGGAGGTCTGTCTCACATCCATTCCAGCCCGTTTGTGGGGGGAGGGAATCGGTGGACATTTGTCCTTCCTACCTTCCTCCCCTGTGATTCTCAACGGGTTTGTGGACATACCTCTCTAACTGGCCTCGTCCTCCTGGAACAGGGTTCCACACCCTGACAGCCCCCACCTGGCGACCCATTGAGCTGGGGACGGTCTCTGAGCTGAGGAGGTTTTTCATTGGTGGGTCCCCTGAACTGGAGGACATGACCTACGTCAGGGTGCCAGGAATCTTCAAGGTGAGTTCAGCCTCGGGGCTTGTGCCACTTGCTCTTAGTCAGATTCTGCTCCTCTCACAGGAAACCCTTGGGGTGACTTGGGCCAGATTCCAGCCTGCTGCCCAGTGGGCATCGCCAGAATCATCATGAGAACTAGCCTCTTTGTTGGCTGTCTGAACAGGATCAAATGGGCTACGGAAACTGAACCATGCCCTGGGCCCATTACCATGGGGTGTCTGTAGGAGGCTTGCACTGTCCTGGTACGTTCTGGGCTTGCTCTCTGCAGAGTGGCTGTTGATCCAGCATCTTTCCTTTCACCAGCACTAAACTCCTTTGCATGTGTATTAAAGCAGGTGCAATTCCCCTTGAGAAATGGAGCTGTGCTGTAGCTGAGCTTGCTCCCTGGAGATGGGACTCGTTGTGGAGAGAGGCAGGCAGGATGCCCATGTGCTCTGGAGACTTACAGCAGTTTGTGGGGGAACAAACAAGGTGGGCTCAGTAGGAGGCTGGACTCAGGACAGCCCCTGAAGAGCAGTGAGTGAAGCCTTCCACCCCCACTGCATGGTCAGCCCCCTAATGAGCCCTAAGCAGTGAGCCCTGCCCCAGCATGGCCTGGAGCTCTGTGTGCCCGTCTCAGCACCACTCGGGGGTGCCTGGCCTCAGTGCTTGTGACCTGCTGCAGGGAAAGGAGACTCCATGCACCCACCCTGTCGCTACCCCTCTTGCAGGGGCCATGCTCACTCTCCCTGCAGGTCAGCCTGGCACTGCTGACTGCAGACAAGGGCTGCTCTGACTTGTGCTTTCCCCACAGGGAGAGTGCCTGAGCCGCTTTGGCTTTCGCACAGAGACAACAGGGAGCGTCACGTTCCGGCTCCACTGCCTGCAGCAGTCCAAGTAAGTGCTGCCTCACCTCCAGCTTGTGCGCCAGCGGCTCCTGCCCACCCCTGACCTGATGTTTGTGCTTCTGTGCAGAGCCTTCCTGGAGTCCAGTGCCCTGAGGAAGCGCATGCAGAGTGTGCTGGACCGGCTCGGGGGCTTCAGCCAGCAGAGCTCCCTCTACAACGTTCTGGGTAAGGCTCTTTGCTGTCAGTCTCGGCCATGTGGAGAACCCCTAGCTCAGCTTGCTCCCTGCATAAGGAGTGGAGAAGCTGTCATTCCCCAAGGGCCCCTCTGACCCGCTCCTCTCTCCCCCCCCCCACCCCCGCATCTTCCCTTCTCCCTGCAGACTCCTTGTGCCTGACTCCAGCAGGACAGAGGTTAAACCATGAGACAGGGAGTTGCTGGAATGGCAAAGAAATGTCAAGCAAGTGGCAGAATGGAGTTTCTGTCTGGGCCAGCAAAGCTAGTGAATTGTCTATCCAGGGCCCACCAGCACCTGGGACCTAGCATGACTAGCTGTTTTTACACCAGCTCCCAAGAGGAGGTTCACTGCTCCCTGATGAAGTTGGAGCAGATAGAACCCCCAGTGCTGAGAATGGCTGTTCAAGTGTCCCCTATATTCCCAATCTTGGGACTTGCGCCGAGGGTGCAGCAAGACAGTAAGTAGCACTTTCCGGTAGCAGTGCCCATTAGGGCGCTCATGTGCCCTCCCCCCCACTCAAGCGTGCTCTGAGTGTATGGGTATAAAAGGAGAGTGACACTTGTTGCCACCTCAGTTCTCCTTCATCCAACCACAGCAGCAAAAGGACCTGAACCTCTTTGGTTCTCCTAGGTTCATAGACTGTTAGTGCTCGTAATTAGATAGTTTTTATCGTTAGTAGTTTTTTGAGTAAATTATATTACAGTTTAGGTTAGTTAGATAAGAAAATCTTTATATATTTTCAATATGGTGGACCCTAGCATGAAGAAACATGGGTTCAAACGCTGCGTGTCTTGACAGTGGTCTTCCTGGCATCTGATGCACATGTTCATTGTATAAAATGCTGAGGGAAGAATCATTCTCCAACATGTTGTGCTACCTGTAGCTCATTCACACTTTGGGCCTGCAAGGAGAAACAAAATAGACTTCAGGCTCTTCTATTACAAAGAGGCCTTGTCAGCCTCTTGGATCCGATAGTTCTAAAGGACCTGAAAATAAGGATAGGAGAGTGGAATCAGCACTGAATACATCCGGATCTAAGAAAATGGCAACAACAAAATCTTTGGCCTTGATGCTGAGGTTCGGTTCCAGGCTGACTGATCTTACTGGACCCCAGCCCTCAGACCTGGCTCCAAAACTTCTAAGACCTCCCTTGGGACCGCTACCGGACAGACCGCCAAAATATTCAGATGACTTACTGGAACCTACTATTTTGGTCCCCAGGAAAAGAAAGACTAAATTTAAGCATGCGTCAGGTAGGTCTTCAGACCATTCACATGTGGATCTGAGACCTAGCAATGTTAGATCTCTGGA
Source organism: Platysternon megacephalum (assembly GCA_003942145.1). Classification (NCBI taxonomy): domain Eukaryota; kingdom Metazoa; phylum Chordata; order Testudines; family Platysternidae; genus Platysternon; species Platysternon megacephalum. Next base: position 47,666 of record QXTE01000374.1, read on the forward strand.
TTGTTCCAGTGACTCAAACCTGAAGAAAAGACCGTTGGATCCAAGCACGGCAGCTCAACAGCGTACGATCAGAGTCACAGCACAGAATCACTCAGACCTGCATCTTCTCTCAGATCCAGCTATATTCATAGAATAATAGAGTTAGAAGGGACCCCAACAGTCCTTCCTGAACAGTTTATACCCTTCCATGACAGTGCTCCAGTCATGTGAACTGCTCCACCAAGTTTGTTATTCCAGTAACAAGGACAAGTGCAGAGTCCTGCACTTAGGAAGGAAGAATCCCAGGCACCGCTACAGGTGAGCAGTGGGGGCCGACTGGCTAAGCAGCAGTTCTGCAGAAAAGGACCTGGGGATTACAGTGGATGAGAAGCTGGATATGAGTCAGCAGTGTGCCCTCGTTGCCAAGCAGGCCAACAGCATATTGGGCTGTATTAGTAGGAGCATTGTCAGCAGATCGAGGGAAGTGATTATTCCCCTCTATTCAACACTGGTGAGGCCTCACCTGGAGTATTGCGTCCAGTTTTGGTTCCCCCACTACAGAAGGGGGATGTGGACAAATTGGAGAGAGTCCAGTGGAGGGCAACGAAAATGATCAGGGGGCTGGGGCACATGACTTATGAGGAGAGGCTGAGGGAACTGGGGTTATTTAGTCTGCAGAAGAGAAGAGTGAGGGGGGATTTAATAGCAGCCTTCAACTACCTGAAGGGGGGTTCCAAAGAGGATGGAGCTCAGCTGTTCTCAGTGGTGGCAGATGACAGAACAAGAAGCAATGGTCTCAAGTTGCAGTGGAGGAGGTCTAGGTTGGATATTAGGAAACACTGTTTCACTAGGAGGGTGGTGAAGCACTGGACTGGGTTCCCTAGGGAGGTGGTGGAATCTCCATCCTTAGAGGTTTTTAAGGCCCGGCTTGACAAAGCCTTGGCTGGGATGATTTAGTTGGTGTTGGTCCTGCTTTGAGCAGGGGATGGGACTAGATGACCTTCTGAGGTCTCTTCCAACCCTAATATTCTATGATTCTATGAACAGTCATCTAGTCTAACCCCCTGCCAAGATTCAGGATTGTTGTGTCTACACCATCCTTGGTTGTCCATATTGCATTGCTCTCCCAAGAAGAGACTGAAATGGGACATTGAGTGAGGAGGATCCCCAGCAGCAGGATCTCCAGCGCCTAAGACCCAGTGAGTTCACTAAGAAAGAATTAATCACCTCTTTACGTATCTCAGATACCTACCTCAGTCGTATCATCTGCTTCAGGATCAGATCCGCAAAGAATTCAAAGCTTTAGGTCCTCTTCCAGCAAGAGTAAGGCCATTTCATCCCAGTCCCTATCTAGATGGGTTAGCCAGTGTATTGAAGAGTGTTGTAGAGGGTCTGTCTCCTAGGCCTGATCCACTTAGAGTTCATTCTTCTAGAGCTGTGGCTGCAACTACGGCATTTGCCTAACATATTCCTCTTACTGAAATATGCAAAGCTGCTACATGGAAGAATTTGACAACACATTATGCATTGAATTTGGCTCCCAGGTCTGATGCTCATTAGAGTGGTGCTCCAGTCTCTGTTTAATTAAGACTCCACATCCCTTCTTCAAATCTACTGTACTGCTTACCAAACTATCCCAAGAATGGGAATATGCAGAGGACACTCAAAGAAGAAAGGAAGATTACTTACTTGAAACCAGAGTTCTTCTAGATGGATTCTGCATATTCACATTCCCCACTACTGCGGAGTCCAAATTTCAGTATCTTGGTATTCCGATTCAGCAGTGGAAGGAACTGAGGTGGCAACGGGGGGTATGCCCTTTTATACCCATTTTCTCAGAGTGCACTCGAGCACTGCAGCAGGGAAGGGCCCGTGGGCACCCTAACAGGCACTGCTCCCAGAAGGTTCTACCTTCATGCCGCACAAGTTCCAAGAATGTGAAAATGTCAAGTCCACCTCAAAAGACACCAGTTACAAGTAAGTAGTCGGCATTTATATCATGCAGGCTGGCTGTGGGGTGCTGCAGTGTAGAGTCACGATTGGAGGGGAAGGAATTTCGAGAGAGCAGCCAAGGTCTCATGCTTCATAGATGGGAGAGTTTGTCATAGCCAGCCAGAGAGAGAGCGCAACCGTGTTAGCCAGACAGGCCCCCATCCCTCCACTCCCCTGAGAGACTGCCTTAGCAGGAGTGTCAGTGGGTGCTGAGCCCATTCTTGGATGCTCTGTTGCAGAGGCATTCCAGAGGGCGCGGCGCAGGATGCAGGAAGCACGTGAGAGCCTCCCCCAGGACCTGATCAGCACCTCTGCCTCCACCGTGCAGCAGCCATGAGCATTGTGCTCCCAGCGGCTCCACTGGCACCGGGCCTGGCTGGGTGCAGCAGCCTCTCTTCTAAAAGCACCTTGTGCAGCAAGAGTTTCAGCTCCAGCCCCTTTAGGCTTTGCAAGTGCCTCCCACTGCAGTTGTCAGTGTCTCTAGGATGCCCAGCCCCCGTACTCTCTTCTTGCATCCCTACTGGCCCCAGTAAAGGGGGCATCTTCCCTTTGAGGTGATGTCTGCCTCAGGATCCCATCTGGTGCTCCAAACTAGAGCCAGAGCGACTCCCCACCAAAGAGCTGGGTGTGCCCAGCACTGCCTGGGTCCCTGCATGACAGGGTAACGAGTTGCTAGGCTGACCCTGGTGCTGATGTCCAAGCACTGTTTTAGAGCACTCCATACATGTTTGATACGAGGTAAAACTCTGGCTTTCACTTGCTCACGGAGGGATTCAGAGAGCCTCCCAAAGCCTGGGAGGGGCACTCAGGCCCTGGCTTTGGTAGCACCCCATTTCCTCTAGGGTAGTGCCTAAGTGAAGTTTCATATATCACCAAAGATAGGCACAAGCAAGCCCCTTACATTCCTTTCCAGCAACCCCCAGGGTTTGGTACCAGCAATCCCCTGCTTCCAGACCCATAAGGTGTGGGAAAGCTGGAGGCCCCTGTCCGTGAGTGCTGGGGTTACAGTAGGAGCACAGATGCCCAGCCAAGGTGAGAGCATGCATGCAGAATGCTGATGGGCAGTGGCATCCCTGCACTGTCAGAATCATGTCACACACCCTGCGATCCCGCCTGCTGCACATGTCCAGTGGGGGCTGTGCAAGAGAAATGTATGCTTGATCAAATTGCCAGGAGTTAATTCTAGCCCAAATGGTTCTGACGACACTTCAGGAATCCTTTTTCCTGACCACATGGCAGTTCTCTTTACCAGCAGCACTCATTGCTGGCCACAGCTAGAGATTTGTTGCCGAAGTCTAAAAGCCATAGACAATCATTCCATCACCCCTGCTGGGCAGGCTGTAAAACCATCTGAGAGACTGGATGTAGGAGCACTTGTTATTTCTATAGTGATTATTGAGCAAGCAGCAAATCTCTGGGCTATATTAGTAACTGACCTGATAAGTTCTCTTTCCTGTGAGAAGGGGGATGATGTTGGAGGTCACGGGATGGTGCCATTGCAGAAGTTCCATTTAACTGAATGAGTAAGCAGGTAGGTCCTTGAGAAATGCTAGTTGTTGGAAGTGACAGTTCTTTGTAGAAACCAGGTCGTCTGCTACTAAAATTGATTCTCTCCACCTGAGCCTTATGACTGGATCATTTCTCAAGTGCAGTGCTGCTGCCTACCGGTTATACATGCAAGCCAGCCAAAAACATGACATGGAGTCAGAATAACGATAGGAGTGGATTCAGGGCCCATATACTGTGGCCTCTGTCTCTGAAGCTCCCAAGGGTACAAGACCCCATTATGCTGCTGTTTCCAGGGTGTGTCTGTCCTGTAGTCTGTGAAGTTGTTTGCAGAAAGGACCTTTGGACTGGGTTATAAAAGCAGAACTCCCTATTCACCTCAGTTCACAGCAGAGCTCTGCCTGGGAGGTTTGCCCAGAGAGCAAAGGTAGAATGTGGCCGTTTCAGTTATCACTGTTTTATTAGTTGTTCCATCTCACTGTGACAGGGTGTACTGGGCCCTTTGAGGCTCCCTGCTTGCAGTCTTATTACACCAGAGGTGGGCAAATGGCGGGCCACATCCAGCACACAGGACCGTCCTGTACGGCCCTTGAGTTCCCAGCTGGGGAGGCTAGCCCCCGGCCCCTCCCCTGCTGTCCCCCCTCCCCTGCAGCTACGCCACCGCGCGGGCAGTACTCTGGGCGACGGGGTTGCGCGCTCCTGCTGAGCAGCGCAGCAGCATGTCTGGCTCCAGCAGGCGGCACGGCTGCCAGACATGCTGCTCTGAGTGGCATGGTAAGGGGGCCTGGGGGTTGGATAAGGGGTGGGAGGTCCTGGGGGGCAGTCAGGGAGCAGGGGGCAGTTGGATGGGGCAGAGGTTCTGGGGGGCGGTCGGGGGATGGGGGGAGGGTGGGAGTCCCGGGGGGGGGCTGTCGGGGCGGGGGTGTGGATAGGGGTCAGAGCAGTCGGGACTGGGAGCAGGGGGGTAGGATAGAGGGTGGGGTCCCAGGGGCAGTTAGGGGTGGGGGGTTAGGGGACAAGGAGCTGGGGGAGTTGGATGGGTCGGGGGTTAGGGAACAAGGAGCTGGGGGGGGTTGGATGGGTCGGGGGTTCTGAGGGGGGCAGTCAAGGGGTAGGAAGTGGGAGGGGTCGGATGGGGGGGGCAGGCTGTTTGGGGAGGCACAGCCTTCCCTACCCGGCCCTCCATACAATTTTGCAACCCCAATGTGGCCCTCGGGCAAAAACGTTTGCCCACCCCTGTATTACACCTTGCCCAAAAGAAGAGCTGTAAAGGTGGGTTCTCCAGGCCTGCCTAGAAAGGTTGCAGGGAAGCAGCCACTCAGAGCCAAGCAGGCTCAGTTAAAAGGAGCTGAAGGGCCTGAGCAAGTCAGTTGTTTACTGGGACCAGAAGGGTGAAGGAGGACTGAAAGGCTATGAAACTCCCCAGATAAAGAGACTGGGAAGAAACCCTGCTCAAGCAGGGACAGGACTGGAAAGCTCTGCAGGTGCAGAGGCCTGGGAGGGAGAACCCTGAATAAAAAGGGCAGAGACACCTGAGACATCAGGACAAAGACAGAGAAACTCTCCAGGCAAGGAGGTCTGGGAGAGACCCTGCTCAAACAGGGAACAGACAGAGAATCCAAGAAGGTGATGGGACTGAGTGGGAAGCAACCAGGGAATGTAGTAGCAGCTATTAAAGTAGCACGTGGCTGCTATTTGTAGGGTCCCTGGGTTGGGATCCAGAGTAGTGGGCAGGCCTGGGTCCCGCCACTGGGCAAGAGGCCTAAGCCCCAAGAAGGGGATAAGACTCTATCAAAAGCCTGAGAAAGGGGCTAGAATTTAAACAGGCCTAGCAATGGGGCTGAAAACCCCAGAGAGGGACAATCATTTGTTGGACTGTGTTACTCTGGAAGGGGTCCATCCATTTTAGACTTTGTATGATTTAGCTGGAGGGCTGAAGTACTGAAGACTCTCCTGATGAGGGCCAGGAAAGAGAGTGCAGGATCACACCCAGTCAACAGGAGGCGCTCATGAGAGGTGAGTGTGCCCCATCAGTGACTGTGTGGAAACATGCTACCCTCTTGGATCCCACTATTTCTGCCCTTTGTTGGTCTTAATTACCATCCTTCTGTTTCTTTCCATCTTCCCTGTGTCTGTCTTCCCTCCTGCACTTCCTTCAATTCAGGAACTCCTAGTGCCTACCCTCTGTGCATCACTCCCATCCCACCTGCAAAAATGATCAGTGGTGAAAGAGTCGAGGGAAAAGGCCATAATTAGGCCTTAATGCCAACTCTGCAATGAGATTAATGGGGGAAGCACACAATTCCAGGCAGACAGTGCTCCATCAGTTTAAACTTGGGTCACATTTCAAGGATTTCTTTGTAAACAAGAGGGGTAGAAAGAAACTGAGTTTCTGCAAAATCTGAATATTGCAGGACTACAACCTATGGGCTGGCTATAAAATAGGGATTAGCCTTTCTCCTTCCCCATCTCTGCTTTCACCTTGGACAGAATTGGGAATCACCAGTGCAAGACATCCTTGGGGCAATGGAACATCTGGGTCTTCTGAGGTGGCTCCAGCCCTGGATAGCCCTAAACTTAGTAGTGGGTTCAGCTTATGTGGAGAGTTCAAAAACCCTGGTTGTGACCCCCCTGAACTCTACTTCCAGATCCAAACCTGGAGATTTCACCCTGGAAGAGGGTTTCCATTCCCAACCAGCCTTGAGGGAAGAAAATGTTCACACACAAAGCCGCGTGGCTGACCAAGAACGGTGTAATCTCCCTAGGCTGGGTCAGAATGAATCATAGAATATCAGGGTTGGAAGGGACCTCAGGAAGTCACCTACTCCAACCCCCTGCTCAAAGCAGGACCAAGCAGGACCAATGGTACCAAGCCCAGTCTTCTCTCCTGAAATATATCACATATCAGCAAGTACATTAAAGGTATTAAAGTTGCAAAATAAAGCACGGAAATGTTAGGAAATGTGAGAATTAAGGTTGCCTGGGCAATTTTAATTAACCCTTCTTGTGTGTAGCTGTTACAGTCTTTAATGACATGATCACACACTATTTTTTGTACAGGAGCCTGCCTCATTCAATGCATAGGATTGACAGTGCTTGCTGAGTGGGTAGCTATTCTGTATTTCTTTTTATCTCTGTCATTCAGTGTGTTGCCCTGAACTGTATGTCCTGCACACCCTCCAAACCCTTCTCTGAATACAGAATCGTTTCCTCTATGGTGTTTATCACTGTGACATGTGAGTGCTTCACAAACCTGAATTAGTTTCTCCTCACAGCTTGCCAGCAATGCATGAGAATATTATTGTCCCTGTTTTACAGCTGGGGGGGAGACACAAATAGACTGGCCTGATGCCACACATTGAGTTGGTGGCAGATTAGAAATTGGGACCTCCTGCTTCCCAACCCTGTACTTATTCCTCTGTAGCACACTGCTGGAGGGGCTGAGCAATTATGGTCCCAATAGAATTCAGCTGTGAGCACTCAGCACTTCTGCAAACCAGGCCCCAGCTGTCTCACACTGTGCACCCAGAAAATGGGAATCTCGCAGTTCGTGGCCACCTGCTAGAATTTTGGTTTAGATGGCCTCCAGTTGTCTCAGAGACTGGCAGAGACAGCTCCAGACTGAGCAAGTTACCTGCTATGTAAGTTTTAGTATATCAGGAACATGCCTGTTTATAAGCAAAACAACCTCTTGGCTTGATTTTATTAATGCTGTTTCCCACAACAGCAATACCCTCTCTTCTGCTCGGCCCAGACATCCCAATCCCTTTCTCTGGTGTCTATTCTTTTGGTCTGGGAAGGGCTAGATGCACTCTGCTCTGTTGGTGTGCTGGCACATGGGGCCTGTGCAGCTAGCTCTGCCCCAGGCAGCAGCTGGCCATTTGGGCTCCTGCTCTGCAGCCAGGTGGGGAAGGGGGATGTTGATGGGCTTCAAGCTGGTGCTGGGCATCTCCATGCTGCTGTTGGCAGAGGCCGTGGCTGCCACGGGCATCCAGCAGAGATGCATTGGGGAGGTGTCATATCTCCCACCCTGCAGAGGGGCCTGGGAAAGGAGAATGCCCCACCCTGGCACCAACTGTATCAGTTGCTTTATGTTACTGTCCAAAGTAATATAAGGGACCTTATCTTGGGTGTCTAGTCAGTTAGCATTGATTAGCCAATTAAGTACAGAATTCTCCCAGTTAGCCAAATAGTAGGGACATGAATTTTATTGGGATAATTGGGAGTTTGGGTAATTGAGAGGCAGAAGCAGCAGCGCAGGGAGCTCTCTGCATCTTGGCTGTCATGGCTCCACTCACTGCCGGGGGCTCCCTGTGCTGCTGTGGGAGCCATTCAGCAGCAGGGGGGCATCCCTGGCGGCCGGGGGCTCTGCCTATTACCTGAACTCTGCATCCGAACCCTTTCCTTGGCCTGCCAAGGGATGTGGATGATGCCGTGGAGTGAGACTAGAACTGCTGAGCCCTGGCTGTCATTAGCTGTATTAGGGTGGACCTAGAGGCCCCAGTCAGGCTTGGGGCCCCATTGTGCAAGGCACTGTATGAGAACCAGCAGCAAGGAGCTTCCATTCCATGGGGTGACACAGACAGGCAGGCACCAGGCGCTGCATGGGACACTGGACAGACTGCAGGCACTTGTCTCCCACCCCTCAGGAGCCATAGAGATTTTGGGGGAGGGGTGGAAGGCGAGGGAGCAGCCCTGACTCTTACTCCATGCGCTTTGGATCCCCTCTCAGCACCAAGCTGCCATGTACCCACTCTCTCCTCCATGCCCTGCTTTAATATGCATCTCTTCCTTCAAACCCTAATCTTCCCACCATTCCTCTGACTTCCTTCCCAACACATGTTTTTAAAAAAAAAAAATTAGGGAACTAACCAGACACTGCACCTTACTTTGATGTTCAGGTATGTGGCTTTATACTATGGGAGGTTTAGTCCTTTCATAACCATTTGTTTCAAAGGAACCTAATCTGTGGGAAACTCTGATTAGTGCCTTTGGCAGGTTTCTAAATAAAACTAGAAGGGGATAGTTTACTTCTCCCCACACCTCGCCTTTTAAATTAAAAGCACTTTATCTGCAGGCCATGTGTTTACTTAGCTCTCCTAGAGTGGTGGTGGTGGGGGAAGCAGAGAGAGGAGCGAGCCAGCAGTGGGCAGTTGGGAGCCTGGTGGAGAGGGGCTGGCGGTTGGGAACTTGGGGGGAGAGGCCGGAGAGGCGTGAGGGGCGGGCGGTTGGGAACCTGTGGGGAGGGGACAGAGCGGAGATGAGAAGAGGTGGAGGGGATCCAGTGAGGAGCCCGCAGATAGCGGGCTGGTCCTGGGGGAGCTCAAGTCACCTCTTACCGAGCTGGTTGTTTTGGGGCAGCTTGGGCTTGTTTTTGAAAGGCAGGGTAACATATTTATCTCGTGAGACTTGGCAACTGACACAGTAACCAGACAGCCTTCTTAAAACAAAAGTGTTACTTATTTTATCCATAAGGACAAAGAGAAAAAAGGTTTTAGAGTAACAGTCTTACATACATGTCCAGCCCATCATTATTCCCCTTTTATTGAGGGAAGTGCTTATTAAGAACATAAGAAAAGCCGTACCGGGTCAGACCAAAGGTCCATCTAGCCCAGTATCTGTCTACCGACAGTGGCCAATGCCAGGTGCCCCAGAGGGAGTGAACCTAACAGGCAATGATCAAGTGATCTCCTGCCATCCATCTCCATCCTCTGACGAACAGAGGCTAGGGACACCATTCTTACCCATCCTGGCTAATAGCCATTTATGGACTTAGCCACCATGAATTTATCCAGTCCCCTTTTAAACATTGTTATAGTCCTAGCCTTCACAACCTCCTCAGGTAAGGAGTTCCACAAGTTGACTGTGCGCTGCGTGAAGAAGAACTTCCTTTTATTTGTTTTAAACCTGCTGCCTATTAATTTCATTTGGTGACCCCTAGTTCTTGTATTATGGGAATAAGTAAATAACTTTTCCTTATCCACTTTCTCAACATCACTCATGATTTTATATACCTCTATCATGTCCCCCCTTAGTCTTCTCTTTTCCAAGCCGAAGAGTCCCAGCCTCTCTAATCTCTCCTCGTATGGGACCCTCTCTAAACCCCTAATCATTTTAGTTGCCCTTTTCTGAACCTTTTCTAGTGCTAGAATATCCTTTTTGAGGTGAGGAGACCACATCTGTACACAGTATTCGAGATGTGGGCGTACCATGGATTTATATAAGGGCAATAATATATTCTCTGTCTTATTCTCTATCCCCTTTTTAATTATTCCTAACATCCTGTTTGCTTTTTTGACCGCCTCTGCACACTGCGTGGACATCTTTAGAGAACTATCCACAATGACGCCAAGATCTTTTTCCTGACTCGTAGCTAAATTAGCCCCCATCATGTTCTATGTATGGTTGGGGTTATTTTTTCCAATGTGCATTACTTTACATTTATCCACATTAAATTTCATTTGCCATTTTGTTGCCCAATCACTTAGTTTTGTGAGATCTTTTTGAAGTTCTTCACAATCTGCTTTGGTCTTAACTATCTTGAGTTATTCCCCTCTTAACTATTCCCCTCTATTCGGCACTGGTGAGGCCACATCTGGAGTATTGCATCCAGTTTTGGGCCCCCCACTACACAAAGGTTGTGGACAAATTGGAGAGAGTCCAGTGGAGGGCAACAGAAATGATCCAAGGGGGCTGGGGCACATGACTTATGAGGAGAGGCTGAGGGAACTGGGCTTGTTTAGTCTGCAGAAGAGAAGAGTGAGGGGGGGATTTGATAGCAGCCTTCAGCTACCTGAAGTGGGGTTCCAAAGAGGATGGAGCTCAGCTGTTCTCAGTGGTGGCAGATGACAGAACAAGTAGCAATGGTCTCAAGTTGCAGTGGGGGAGGTCAAGGTTGGATATTAGGAAAAACTATTTCACTAGGAGGGTGGTGAAGCACTGGAATGGGTTACCTAGGGAGGTGGTGGAATCTCGATCCTTAGAGGTTTTTAAGGCCCAGCTTGACAAAGTCCTGGCTGGGATAATTTAGTTGGTGTTGGTCCTGCTTTGAGCAGGGGGTTGGACTAGATGACCTCCTGAGGTCTCTTCCAACCCTGATCTTCTATGATGGAGGTCTACACAAGCCAATCTTCTTCAGCCACCCCAGGAGGTGCCTGCATTAGTCTGGTTTTCTGAAATAGCTTCCTAGAGAGAGTCCCTTTTTATCCAGCAAGTTTCTTTGTTCCTGTAATTTCCCAGACTCCAGCCCTGCTTCTCAAAACCAGTTTGGTAGGCCCTCCAGGAGACAGACTCCTTGGAGCCAATGGCTCTGCCATTGTCTTGTAACAACCCTCAAGTGTTTGCTGAGGGGCATCTTATCTTGAGGTACTCTTCTTCCCTTCCTGCTTGTTTTTCCTTATATCCCATGTGACCTGGGGTGCCTGGGGCAGCCCTCACTAGAAATGCCACAGTCAGGGCAGGCTGCAAAAGGGAGAGCAGACACTTCCAAAACTGGTGGTTAACTCTGAAGTTAAACTCTTCAACCAGTCAGAAACAGTGATTTCCCCACACTGGTTATCAAGAAGCAGTTTCCTTCATTGCATTCCAGTCTCTGGCCCCCTCTCAGCACCTAGGTCCAGTACAGTGAGAGGTTAGTTGAAAATTTTGCTCACTATACAAAATGTTCTTCTGACTCCACAAAGGGACAGCCACGTTACCAGGTCCATATTAGTTTGGCTCTTACCCTAAATACCATGCTGCCAGCCAATCCTTTAGTGTCTAAAATGAAAGGTTTATTAAAAAGAGAAAAAAAAGCAAGAACAAGAAGAGGGTTGTTAAATGGTAAAGCATTCACATACATACATAGACTTCAAAGTCCTTATATCAGCTTCTTAGCAGTATTGGTGAGTTTGCTGGCTTGAAAGTCCCCCTGGAACACATCCACAGCTTGGATGGGTCATTCAGTCCTTTGTTCAGAGCTTGGTTTGTAGAAAAGTTATTCCAGAGGTAAGAAGCAGGATTGAAGACAAAATGGTGATGATGCAGCTGCCGTTTATAGTCTTTTGCCATGCGGCTTTGTCCCAGACACAAGCTGCCCAGCACATGGCATGGAAGCCTTAGAGTTCTCTGTCCACCGGCATACCACATGCCTTGCTGACTCAAGATTATCATATTTGGCAAATTATAACAATTTCACAAATACCTCGCATGGCATATCTGGTCGGATTCCTTGCAATTTTATAATATTGGTATCAACTATATTATAAAGTGTCCCACATATTCCATACAGTGTCACATCCCACTATTAAACTGACCCAGCATATCCATGGAGTAACCATCCTGATATCCCAATCAATATACAGTATTAATAAATAGTTACACAGCAGCTCCACTTCTGTCCCACTGACTATAATGCTCACTTTATGCACCTTAGCACCTAGTTCAGCATCCGTGTGTGGGATTTGGACATTTCATTAAGGTCCGTACCTTTGAAAATTGGACCTCAGTAAAACTCAGAAGTCTGATTGGCTATTTAATTGCACATTGCCGTTAGTGACCACCAATAAACAGGTGGTTCTAGTAACCAAAGCCCTACACTCTGATTCAATCCTGTCCTCAGAACTCACTATGCATATGCCCAAAATAAATACGGGCACCTCAACTTTTTGTTTCATCTAGCTATTATTTTAGCTTTACTTCCCTTTCAAAATAAACTTGGAGCCAACTTCTGCCCTCATGTACATATATGTGCTGCGAACAAAATCAGTAGAAATGGACTACGTTTGAAGGCAGAATTTGGCTTGTAATTCAAAACTAATTAGAGCTTAACTATTGCTAATATCTTTAAATATTTAATGATATTCAGTGGAAGTTTTGCCTATGGTTTGGGTAAAGACAGAAGGATTTGGTCTATTAATGAAAATAATAGTATTATAATACTAACTGACTGGTGCTTTTTAATTTATTTCTCTTGTTTGTGGTTACCTTGTAAACAGAAAGCATACTCCTTTCACATGAAAGTATACTGTTTCATAGTAGGAAAGGTAAAAAATACTTAAAATTAAAATATAAACAAACATAGATCTCACTACAAATGAGAACCTCAAAGCTGGAGCAGCTAGTCCTGGACCCACAAGGGGAGAAGCGATTCTTGATTTAGTCCTAAGTGGAGCACAGGAGGTGAATGTAACTGAACCACTCAGTAATAGTAATTACAATGATGTAATTAAACTCACCACCTTTGGTCGGGGGAGAGGGGAAAATACCAAAGAAACCCACCACAGTAGCATTTAACTTCAAAAAGGGGAACTATATAAAAATGAGGAAGCTAGCTAAATGGAAATTAAAAGGAACAGTCACAAGACTGGGGGGAGGGATAGCTCAGTGGTTTGAGTATTGGCCTACTAAACCCAGGGTTGTGAGCTCAATCCTTGGGGGGGGGCATTTAGGGATCTGGGGCAAAAATCTTTCTGGGGATTGGTCCTGCTTTGAGCAGAGGGTTGGACTAGATGACCTCCTGAGGTCCCTTCCAACCCCAATATTCTAAGAGTGAAATGCCTGCAAGCTGCATGGGAACTATTTAGATACACCATATGTGTATCTCCTCCTCCCCCCACCAGGATGGAGCCAGCTTGTCCCTGAGCAGTGCAGAACCAGCTCTTTAGCCAGGCTATTTAATTACATGTGTTACATCACCAGGAGAAGCTGCCATTGCGCATGGTAAGGGCAGAAGAGTCCCCTTGTGACCTCTGCCCATGGCCTCAACCCAGTTCCCAGTGGCCTAGTGTCCATGTCACGTCATCCATATCTGCATCCCCAGATGGCTATGGAGGTGGAACAGCTGTCAGAGGGAGCCTGAGGGAATGGAGGCAGGAGCTCACCCTACAATGGGGTGGGGGGTGTTTGGTACCAGAGGTCACTAGAGAGGAAGACAAGAGTCCATCCCAGGGGTCAGGAGGGTAAATCTGTCCCTGAGACATGGGCAGGTGCTTGGTGGAAATGCTGCTGGTTCCAGTTGCCATTAATCCCCCCTGATTCCTGGGGGCATGCAAGTCTGTGACAGGTTCTTGTTCTCTTGCAGCAGGAGGACATCATGGCCAAGGTGATATGTCAGCTCCATGCCATCTGATCCCTTTGCAGGTGCCTGAGGCTCTACAGGGGCTGTGCCTGACAGGATGCCTGTGTGTGTGTGTGTGTGGGGGGGTATAAACCGTACACCTGGGCCAGGAGGAGTTAGCGAGCTGTCCTGGGCCGCCGTTATCCTGCCCCGCTGCACCGGCAGAACCTGCTCCAGCTGGAGGAGTGTGGGGAAGCAGAGAAACTAGCATGGTTAAGGAGAGCCAGGGATGGGCCTACAACAAATGGGCGAGGATGTGACAATTTAAACCCAGTGATAGGGTTTGTTGTTGCTGCCAACCTCAGAGTCAAAACTGCTGGCCAGGTGGCAAGGACCATTCAAGGCAGTAAAAAGGGCAGGGGCAGTTGATTATGAAATCCGCCATCCAAGGCAGAGAAAGGAGACACAGGTATACCACGTGAACCTGCTGGAAGGACCAATAGAGCCCCCTTATAATTCCTTTTCCACCGGACCCTGAGCTCAGCCCACAACCGCCCTTAATCCATGATTCTGGCCCTAACAGAAACAGCAAATACAATGGCTAATCAAAGACTTTCCCTTGGTGTTCTCAGCAATGCCTGAACAAACCCACCTAGCCTACCATCATGTGGATACCAAACCAGGGGAAAAGGTTCCTGAGAATCTATAACCCATTCCACAGAAGTTGTGGGAAACGGTCAGAAAAGAACTACTGGCTGTGTTGGACCTAGGGGTTGTTGGGGAATCCCCTAGTGAGTGGAGGAATCCCATTGTACTTGGGCTAAAGCTGAACGGATCAACCCATTTTTCGATGGATTTCCGGAAGATAAATACATTATTGAAATATGACCCATATCCTATGTCTAGAGTGTATGAGTTGCTGGAGAGTTCAGTGGCCACCAAATATATCTTCCCTTTGTCAGGTCATGAGTGGGACTGGCAGATTCCTTTGATAACCTGAGTCACAGGAAAAGACCTTATTCTCCACCTCATTTGGCCAATACCAATTCAAGACTAGGGCTGGCCTTAGTGGTGGGCACCGTGGGCGGCCGCCCAGGGCACCATGGTTGGGGGGGTCATGTGTCAAGAGGCCAGGGGCGGATTAATAATTCTGCCGCCCCTAGGCCCTGAAATAATTGCCGCCCCTGGCCCCGCCCTGACTCCACCCTTTTCCCTCCCCCCTTCCCACCCCTTCCCCCAAATCCTGCCCCCACTCCCCCCCCCCCCCCCCCCCCTGGTCCCTCCCCCCCCCCCCGCCCCGGCCCCCCCCCCCCCCCCCCCCCGGGCCCGCCCCCCCCCCCCGCCCCTCCCCCCCCCCCCCCCCCGCGGGCCGGCTTTCCCCCCCCCCCCCCCCCCCCCCCCGACTCCCTGCGCCTTCTGGGACTGTCCCAAGCCCAGGCTGTTCCTCCTTCCTGCCAGCTGGCCAGTGAACTCTGTCCCCTGTGCAGCGCAGCAGGCAGCAGCCCAAGAGGAAATGCTGCTCACAAGTGCCCCACACCCAGCCGGACAGCAGCAGGGCTCAGGGCCAGCCTTATGCATGGGCAACGTGGTCAAGAGGGAAGGAGCAGGACGGGCCTGGGGCATGAGGCCGCGGACGGGACCTTGGGGCAATGCGGGAGGAGGCACTGGAGCCCAGGGCCAATGGGGGTGGGGTGGGGAGGCAGTGGGGGTCAGGGGCACAAAAATACAAATTCACCCAGGGTGCCATTTTCCCTAAAGCCAGCCCTGGTCACACGTGTGGGTGGGGTGGGGTTCAGCAATCAGACACAGAGCAAATAACACAACTGACACTTTACAAACATCTGGCACTTTGGAGCCAGTCCCCTGGTTTGGAGGCCAGGCTGGTGAATTTTGGGTCATGCTAGGCTCCCATCTGGGATGAGCGGGTGCAGTGCCAGTGGGGTTGTGCCAGGCTCCCATCTGGGATGAGCCGGTGCAGTGCTAGTGGGGTTGTGCCAGGCTCCCCTCTGGGATGGGCAGGTGCAGTGCCAGTGGGGTTGTGCCAGGCTCCCGTCTGGGATGAGCGGGTGCAGTGCCAGGGGGGTTGGGCGAGGCTCCCATCTGGGATGAGCGGGTGCAGTGCTAGTGGGGTTGTGCGAGGCTCCCATCTGGGATGAGCGGGGGCAGTGCAAGTGGGGTTGTGCGAGGCTCCCATCTGGGATGAGCGGGGGCAGTGCAAGTGGGGTTGTGCGAGGCTCCCATCTGGGATGAGCGGGGGCAGTGCAAGTGGGGTTGTGCGAGGCTCCCATCTGGGATGAGCGGGTGCCGTGCCAGTGGGGTTGTGCCAGGCTCCCATCTGGGCTGAGCGGGTGCAGTGCCAGTGGGGTTGTGCGCGGCACCCATCTGGGATGAGCGGGTGCAGTGCCAGTGGGCTTGTGCGAGGCTCCCATCTGGGATGAGCGGGTGCAGTGACCGTGGGGTTGTGCGAGGCTCCCCTCTGGGATGAGCGGGTGCAGTGCCAGTGGGCTTGTGCGAGGCTCCCATCTGGGATGAGCGGGTGCCGTGCCAGTGGGGTTGTGCCAGGCTCCCATCTGGGCTGAGCGGGTGCAGTGCCAGTGGGGTTGTGCGGGGCTCCCATCTGGGATGAGCGGGTGCAGTGATAGTGGGGTTGTGCCAGGCTCCCATCTGGGGTGAGCGGGGGCAGTGCCAGTGGGGTTGTGCCAGGCTCCCGTCTGGGGTGAGCGGGTGCAGTGCCAGTGGGGTTGTGCCAGGCTCCCGTCTGGGGTGAGCGGGTGCAGTGCCAGTGGGGTTGTGCTAGGCTCCCATCTGGGATGGGCGGGTGCAGTGCTAGTGGGGTTGTGCGAGGCTCCCATCTGGGATGAGCGGGGGCAGTGCAAGTGGGGTTGTGCGAGGCTCCCATCTGGGATGAGCGGGTGCAGTGCCAGTGGCAGAATGATTATTGGCTGGGGAATGAGTACATCTCTCTGCTCACAGTCCAGGGAGCCTACAAAGTCCGCTTTGTAGTACAGGATGCATCCAACAATACTCACTATGCTGAATATGACACCTTCAGTGTAGATACAGAGTCACATGGCTATGCCTTGCGGCTGGGCAGGTACACGGGAGCTGGAAAGGATTTATTCACTAAGGAAGACGTCATGCATGACAACATGAAGTTTTCTACGTATGACAATGATCAGGACCTATCCAGTACCACAAATTGTGCAGAACATTATCAGGGAGGCTGGTGGCACAGCAAATGTTATTATGTCATGCTCAATGGGAAAGGCAAGAATGCTTCGTGGAGTGGAGTCTGTGTGGCTGGAGACTGCCGCTGTACCCTCATTCTTGTTAACTGGGTCTGCTGATCCTCCAGCAGGGGCTTGAACCCCGCTGGAGAGTCCATGATAGGAAAAACTATTTCACTAGGAGGGTGGTGAAGCACTGGAATGGGTTACCTAGGGAGGTGGTGGAATCTCCTTCCTTAGAGGTTTTTAAGGTCATGCTTGACAAAGCCCTGGCTGGGATGATTTAGTTGGGGTTGGTCCTGCTTTGAGCAGGGGGTTGGACTAGATGAACTCCTGAGGTCTCTTCCAACCCTGATATTCTATGATTCTCTCTCTCCCAGGAGATATCTTCACTGCAGAGTTACTCAGATGACTCAACCAGGTTTGAGCACCCAGGTCGGCCTACGTCTGGTGTGAGCAGCCTGACCCAAATTACTGCGTCCTTGCTGGTGTTGAGCTCACCTATGTGTGATGCTAGGACTTCTGGGGGCGCATCCCATAGTCCTTTGTGCTGCAGTATGCTGAGCCGCTCTGTGATTCTTTCCCAATGAATTGTGGACACCCAGCCAGCCAGTTAGCTATAAAATTCCTCTTGCTCTGTTCTCTGCTTGCTTTACCTGTAAAGGGTTAACAAGCCCACAGGTAAAAGAAAAGGAATGGGCACCTGACCAAAAGAGCCAATGGGAAGGTAGAACTTTTTAAAATTGGGAAAAAAACTTTCCCTTTTCCTGTTGTTCTCTGGGCTGCAGGGACGGAGCAGCAATGCTGTGTAAGGCTTGAACCAGGTATGAAAATTCATCTTAGAATCACAGAATCATAGAATATCAGGGTTGGAAGGGACCTCAGGAGGTCATCTAGTCCCACCCCCTGCTCAAAGCAGGACCAATCCCCAACTAAATCATCCCAGCCAGGGCTTTGTCAAGCATGACCTTAAAAACCTCTAAGGAAGGAGATTCCACCACCTCCCTAGGTAACCCATTCCAGTGCTTCACCACCCTCCTAGTGAAAAAGCTTTTCCTAATAACCAACCTAAACCTCCCCCACTGCAACTTGAGACCATTACTCCTTGTTCTGTCATCTGGTACCACTGAGAACAGTCTAGATCCATCCTCTTTGGAACCCCCTTTCAGGTAGTTGAAAGCAGCTATCAAATCCCCCCTCATTCTTCTCTTCTGCAGACTAAACAATCCCAGTTCCCTCAGCCTCTCCTCATAACTCATGTGCTCCAGCCCCCTAATCATTTTTGTTGCCCTCCGCTGGACTCTTTCCAATTTTTCCACATCCTTCTTGTAGTGTGGGGCCCAAAACTGGACACAGTACTCCAGGTGAGGCCTCACCAATGTCGAATAGAGGGGAACGATCACGTCCCTCGATCTGCTGGCAATGCCCCTACTTATACAGCCCAAAATGCCGTTAGCCTTCTTGGCAACAAGGGCACACTGTTGACTCATATCCAGCTTCTCGTCCACCGTAACCCCTAGGTCCTTTTCTGCAGAACTGCTGCCTAGCCACTCGGTCCCTAGTCTGTAACAGTGCATGGGATTCTTCCGTCCTAAGTGCAGGACTCTGCACTTGTCCTTGTTGAACCTCATCAGGTTTCTTTTGGCCCAATCCTCTAATTTGTCTAGGTCCCTCTGTATCCTATCCCTACCCTCCAGCGTATCTACCACTCCTCCCAGTTTAGTGTCATCTGCAAATTTGCTGAGAGTGCAGTTAGCAAACATCCTCCAGACATTAATGAAGATATTGAACAAAACTGGCCCCAGGACCGACCCTTGGGGCACTCCGCTTGAAACCGGCTGCCAACTAGACATGGAGCCGTTGATCACTACCCGTTGAGCCCGACGATCTAGCCAGCTTTCTATCCACCTTATAGTCCATTCATCCAGCCCATACTTCTTTAACTTGCCGGCAAGAATACTGTGGGAGACCGTATCAAAAGCTTTGCTAAAGTCAAGGAATAACACATCCACTGCTTTCCCCTCATCCACAGACCCAGTTATCTCCTCATAGAAGGCAATTAGGTTAGTCAGGCATGACTTGCCCTTGGTGAATCCATGCTGACTGTTCCTGATCACTTTCCTCTCCTCTAAGTGCTTCAGAATTGATTCCTTGAGGACCTGCTCCATGATTTTTCCAGGGACTGAGGTGAGGCTGACTGGCCTGTAGTTCCCCGGATCCTCCTTCTTCCCTTTTTTAAAGATGGGCACTACATTAGCCTTTTTCCAGTCATCCGGGACCTCCCCCGATCGCCATGAGTTTTCAAAGATAATGGCCAATGGCTCTGCAATCACATCCGCCAACTCCTTTAGCACCCTCGGATGCAGCGCATCCGGCCCCATGGACTTGTGCTCGTCCAGTTTTTCTAAATAGTCCCGAACCACTTCTTTCTCCACAGAGGGCTGGTCACCTTCTCCCCATACTGTGCTGCCCAGTGCAGCAGTCTGGGAGCTGACCTTGTTCGTGAAGACAGAGGCAAAAAAAGCATTGAGTACATTAGCTTTTTCCACATCCTCGGTCACTAGGTTGCCTCCCTCATTCAGTAAGGGGCCCACACTTTCCTTGACTTTCTTCTTGTTGCTAACATACCTGAAGAAACCCTTCTTGTTACTCTTAACATCTCTTGCTAGCTGCAACTCCAAGTGTGATTTGGCCTTCCTGATTTCACTCCTGCATGCCTGAGCAATATTTTTATACTCCTCCCTGGTCATTTGTCCAATCTTCCACTTCTTGTAAGCTTCTTTTTTGCGTTTAAGATCAGCAAGGATTTCACTGTTTAGCCAAGCTGGTCGCCTGCCATATTTACTATTCTTTCTACACATCGGGATGGTTTTTTCCTGCAACCTCAATAAGGATTCTTTAAAATACAGCCAGCTCTCCTGGACTCCTTTCCCCCTCATGTTATTCTCCCAGGGGATCCTGCCCATCAGTTCCCTGAGGGAGTCAAAGTCTGCTTTTCTGAAGTCCAGGGTCCGTATTCTGCTGCTTTCCTTTCTTCCTTGTGTCAGGATCCTGAACTCGACCATCTCATGGTCACTGCCTCCCAGGTTCCCATCCACTTTTGCTTCCCCTACTAATTCTTCCCGGTTTGTGAGCAGCAGGTCTAGAAGAGCTCTGCCCCTAGTTGGTTCCTCCAGCACTTGCACCAGGAAATTGTCCCCTACACTTTCCAAAAACTTCCTGGATTGTCTGTGCACCGCTGTATTGCTCTCCCAGCAGATATCAGGGTGATTAAAGTCTCCCATGAGAACCAGGGCCTGTGATCTAGTAACTTCTGCTAGTTGCCGGAAGAAAGCCTCATCCACCTCACCCCCCTGGTCTGGTGGTCTATAGCAGACTCCCACCACGACATCACCCTTGTTGCTCACACTTCTAAACTTAATCCAGAGACTCTCAGGTTTTTCTGCAGTTTCATACCGGAGCTCTGAGTAGTCATACTCCTCTCTTACATACAATGCAACTCCCCCACCTTTTCTGCCCTGCCTGTCCTTCCTGAACAGTTTATATCCATCCATGACAGTACTCCAGTCATGTGAGTATCCCACCAAGTCTCTGTTATTCCAATGACATCATAGCTCCTTGACTGTGCCAGGACTTCCAGTTCTCCCTGCTTGTTTCCCAGGCTTCTTGCATTTGTGTATAGGCACTTAAGATAACTCGCTGATTGTCCTGCTTTCTCAGTCTGAGACAGGAGTCCTCCCCTCTTGCACTCTCCTGCTCGTGCTTCCTCCCAGCATCCCACTTCCCCACTTACCTCAGGGCTTTGGTCTCCTTCCCCCGGTGAACCTAGTTTAAAGCCCTCCTCACTAGGTTAGCCAGCCTGCTTGCGAAGATGCTCTTCCCTCTCTTCGTTAGGTGGAGCCCGTCTCTGCCTAGCACTCCTCCTTCTTGGAACACCATCCCATGGTCAAAGAATCCAAAGCCAAAGAATACACCACCTGCGTAGCCAATCGTTGACTTCCACAATTTGACGGTCTCTACCCAGGCCTTTTCCTTCCACAGGGAGGATGGACGAGAACACCACTTGCGCCTCAAACTCCTTTATCCTTCTTCCCAGAGCCACGTAGTCTGCAGTGATCCGCTCAAGGTCATTCTTGGCAGTATCATTGGTGCCCACGTGGAGAAGCAGGAAGGGGTAACGATCCAAGGGCTTGATGGTGGCGGGACCAGGGGGAGGGCGCTGGGAAAGGAACATGTTGTGTTCTGCATAGAATGAAGAGCCACTTTAACAATCCACCTTAAAACTGATGGGCTGACAGGAACCTCTAAATCAGGGGTCAGCAACCTTTCAGAAGTGCTGTGCCGAGTCTTCATTTATTCACTCTAATTTAAGGTTTCGCGTGCCAGTCATACATTTCAACGTTTTTAGAAGGGCTCTCTCTCTCTCTAAGTCTATATTATATAAATAAACTATTGTTGTATTTAAAGTAAATAAGGTTTTAAAAATATTTAAGAAGCTTCATTTAAAATAAAATTAAAATGCAGATCTTATCAGTTTAGTGTGATCCTTGCCCTTGCTTTTCCTTGCTGAGTTTTCCAATGTGGGCCACAGCAGGCAGTGGCTGAAGAGCACTGGGCCAAGGCCAGGAGCAGAGCCTCGGGCTGGCTGCCGGTACCCCAGGCCGGCAGTGGGCTGAGCGGGGCCGGAGGTCCGGACCCCGGCTGGCAGGGGGGCTGGTGGCCGGTACCCCAGGCCGGCAGTGGGCCGAGCGGGGCCTGGGACAGTCCCGGTTGCGGCTGGGTTACCTGGATGGTGGATGGGTCCCTGCCCCACGCTGTTCCTGTTCCTGCCAAGGGAGCTGTGGGCCAGCTGTGTGGGGGCCGGCTCCAGGCACCAGCCCAGCAAGCAGGTGCTTGGGGCGGCCAACGGAGAGGGAGGGCATGTCCAGCTCTTCGGCGGCGGAGCAAAGGACCAGCCGCCAAATTGCCGCTGAAGACTGATCGCGATAGCGGCTTTTTTTTTTTTTTTTTTTTTTTTTTTGCTGCCCCAAGCAGCAAAAACCCTGGAGCCGGCCCTGCAGAAGACCCCCTGGCCTGCTGCTCCCTTCACCCCAGGGGCATCAGGGATGGCACGTGCCTGCAGTGCCCTGGTATCCAGCCACAGTGGCGAGAGAGGGGCAGCAGGACAGGCTGGGACGCGGACACCTCCACCGCGCCTCCCGCCGGCCCCTTTCACTTGCCTGACTGCCTGCTGCTTCGTCCAGCACACGGGGCCGCCAGCGCCAGCCTGCAGGAGAGTTCCGGCAGCTAGCAGGCCCCCCCAGCTGGAAGTGCACCATGTGCTGCGCCTCCACCCGCAGCGGAGCGCCCCAGCATCGGCCGGCTCTGGGTTCCGGCTGGGTTTCGGTTCCAGCTGCTGGCCCCCTGCCAGCCAGGGTCTCAGCCGCCGGCCTGCTCAGCCCGCCGCCAGCCTGGGAACCCCAGGCTGGTGGCGGGCTGAGAGGGGCCGGCGGCTGGGACCTCGGCATGCCATTAAAAATCGGCTCGCGT
Organism: Platysternon megacephalum; assembly: GCA_003942145.1. NCBI lineage: Eukaryota > Metazoa > Chordata > Testudines > Platysternidae > Platysternon > Platysternon megacephalum. The sequence continues at coordinate 69,935 of QXTE01000374.1, forward strand.
GCCAAAGGTGGCACGCGTGCCATAGGTTGCCGATCCCTGCTCTAAATCATAATTGTAGCCCCTAACCCCAAGGATGATGGAACCCCTATTCCTCCCTCCTCAGGGACTCTATGACACCCCTGCCCTCCTAGGACTAGTGGGTGCTGGGATCTTAGCAACTGGTGCCTGCCCCTAGTGGTCAGGCACCCAAACCAATAGCAAGCTCTAGGATCTGACTTCAGAAGTAGGGTAAATCCAGGACCCGATAAAGGCAGCTGACAATTTATTCTCTGGTCAGCATAGGGGTAAACAGAAGATGGGGATAGGGGTAAACAGAAGATGGGGATAGGGGTAAACAGAAGATAACTATACAAGGTCTCAATCCATACCAGAGCAACAACTGAAAGCCCACAATGAAATCAATGTGATAAGGAAAAACCCCACTCACTCCCAAACGAGCCCCGCAGGCCTGATCTGGCAGTGGGGCTGGAGCTCGAAATGGAGGGCTGGGATCCCCTCGGGCAGCCTATGGCTCTCACTCCACCTGGATGGTGTCCTGGGCAGGATGAAGCCCTGGCCAGTCGCTGGTTCCTGGTGCAGGGGGCTGTGGGTGTAGCAGTATCTTGGGGCTTGGACTCTGGGTTGTGGAGCAGGGACCTCTGGGTTGGCCTCAAGCTCCATGACAGGGAGTCAAAATGTCTGTCTCCCCTCCAGTGCTTTCTACCTCATCACACAGCCCCTCAGACTGAGCCTCATAGGAGTAGGGTTGCCAGGCATCCAGTTTCGACCTGAACACCTGGTCGAAAAGGGACTCTGGTGACTCCAGTTGGCACCGCCGACCAGGTTGTTAAAAGTCCGGTCAGCGGCGCAGCAGGGGTCCGGGGCTAAGGCAGGTTCCTTGCCTGCCCTGGCTCCACGCAGCTCCTGGAAGCGGCTGGCATGTCCCTGCATCCCCCTAGGTGCTGGGGCGGCCAGGAAGGCTCCGTGCGTTGCCCCTGCCCCAAGTGCCGGCTCTGCAGCTCCCATTGGCTGGGAACCATGACCAATGGGAGCTGCAGAGCAGTGCACGGAGCCTCCCTGGCTGCCCATGCGCCTAGGGGCTGCAAGGACCTGGCAGCCACTTCCTGGGAGCCGCAGTAAGCGCTGCCGGGACCCCACACCCCAAGCACCCTCCCACACCCCAACCCCCTGCCCCAGCCCAGAGCCCCCTTCTGCACCTCAAACCCCTCATCCCTGGCCCCACCCCAGAGCCTGAACCCCCAGCTGGAGTTCTCACACACACATCCTGCACTCCAACCCCCTTCCCCAGCCCCAAGCCCTCTCCTGCACCCGGAACCCCTCATTTCTGGCCCCACCCAGAGCCCACACCCTACCCCACACCCAGGGCTGGGCGCAGTGCCAAGGCAGGCCAATGTAAAGGGGGAGAAACACCACGTACCTGAGCAGGAAGCTGCTGCCCCGGGAGCAGGGCTATGCGGCCGTAGAGAAGGAATGCCTGGCCGTGGAGTGGGCTCTTAAAAGGCTGCAGCTGGATCTATTTGAGCGGCACGTCACTGTGTACACTGACCACTCGCCCTGCCGTGGCTGCACCAGGTAAGAGGGGACAATGCCAAGCTCCTGAGGTGGAGTCTGTTCTTCCAGGATTATGAGATGGAGGTGGTCCACGTTAAGGGGAGTGCAAATGTTATAGCTGACGCTTTGTCCTGGAGAGGGAGGCCTGAACTTCCCCAGGTCACTGGCTAAAGTGACCCCACTCAGTTCGGTCTCGAAGGGGGGAAGAGATGTGACAAAGGGGATTTTCCCTTGTTATGTTGTGTGTGTCCTGCTGTTTTGCATGGATGCTGTGTGTGACTTTTGTGGAGGCCGCTCCAGCTGCCTGCATGGATGCTATGGCCGCCCCTTCGTAACCTGAGACCCAGGGGAGGGATGTGACCAGGTGACTCTGGCCCGGAAGCAAGACAAAGGCCGGAGGAGGAGCAATGGGCAGGGCAGGGGCCAGGCAGCTGGATGTGAGTCTCGGCTGGCTTGGGGCTCAGGGGGAGGACCAGAGCCCTGGCTCTGGGCTCCCCTCCCCCCAAGATGGACTTGGCTGAAAGTCACTGATTCCTGTACTAACAAGTTCTGCCCTATGTTGTGTTCCTGTGGACTAATAAACCTTCTGTTTACTGGCTGACTGAGAGTCACGTCTGATTGCGGAGTTGGGGTGCAGGGTCCTCTGGCTTCCCCAGGAGCCCCGCCCGGGTGGACTCACTGTGGGAAGCACACGGAGGGGCAGAGGATGCTGAATGCTCCCAGGTCAGACCCAGGAAGGTCGAAGCTGCGTAAGCGTCTTGCCCTGGAGACAGTGCGCTCAGAGAGAGGAGGCTCCCCCACAGTCCTGACTGGCTTCATAGGGAGCAGTTCCAGAGCATCGCCCTGGTGACTCTGTGACAGCCCACACCACAGCCCAGAGCCCATATCCCCCCCGCATCCAACCCCTTGCCCTAGCCCGAAGCCCTCTCCCACACCCCAAATCCCTCATCCCAGGCCCCCCCCCAGAGCCCGCACCCCCAGCCGGAGCCCTCTAATCGTTTTGTGCGATTAGAAAGTTGGCAACCCCACATAGGAGCATGCCCAGTGCAGGCTCTTCTGGGCCTGGTTGTGGTCACCTTGGCATGCCAACCAATGCCAATCGGGGGTGGGGGGGCTCTAGCACCGGCTGGCATTCTCAGTGGTAATTACAGTCTTTGCCTCTGTGAGCTGGGCTGAGGAAGCCCCAAACTGGCGGAACTACATAATAGTTTGTTGCTAGCCTGCAGCTGCTATGTCCTATTTATGTGGGAGTCTGCTGGAGCCCCAAACTCAGCAGCCAGGTACGCACTGGCAGGTTTGCTCTGTTGTCTTCTTCCTTTCTCCACAGCCACCCGCCTTTGCTTTTGCAAGGCTCAAATTAGCGCTGTTGTTCTTAGTTCAGAGCAGAGGGGAGGGAGAGGCACCTCTCTTGGCATGCCTTCCCATCCCCCCTCCGCCCCCTTCCTGGAGTACAGCTGAGGGGAGGCAGAGAAGGCTGAAGAAACACAAAAGCACAGGAAGAAGGTGGACTTCATAAGCCAGCCTGGTGGGAGGCATCGTGGGTGTGATTACAAAGGGAGCAGCATCTCCTCTGGAAACACACAATGCTCTTGTCATGCAGCTGATTTAAACTGTGTTAGTGCTGAAGAGAAACTTGCCCCAGATCCCCCCATTTGTTATTCTGCAGGCTGGTCAGGTCACAGCATGGGCCCCTGAGCTACCATTAGGACTTCAGTTCCTGTGGCAGCTGGCTTAAACAGACCCCAAGAGAGGCAGTAGGGTTCGTCACCAGGACACCAGGGGGCTGATTTGGACAAAGATCAGACCTAAAAATAAGTCCTGGAACCGTCTAATCTGCCTTGTTCTCCAGAGACTGAGCCTGCATTTCTGGGCTTAGTAGGCTCCTTGACAGGTGCAGCGGGTCACCTGGCACAGAGAATGTTACAGCTAATATCTGGCACGACACATTATAGAAGCTTTTATTCCATAAGTGATGACCTGAGTGTCCATCAAAAGTCACTGTGCAGAAAGGAGATGCCTCTTCCAATGGAAGAGCAGGCCTGTTCCCAGTGCATTGCGGATACAGGAGAACCTCATGGTTACAAACACCTCGGGAATGGAGGTTGTGTGTAACTCTGAACAAACTTTATGGTTCTTTCAAAAGTTTACAACTGAACATTGAGTGAATACAGCTTTGAGACTTTACTATGCAGAAGAAAAAACCCATCTTAATTTAAATGAAATAAGAACAGAACCAGTTTCCTTGTCAACATTTTTTTTTTAGTAGTTTATGTTTAACTCAGTACTGTACTGTATTTGCTTTTTTTGGCTTCTGCTGCTCCTGATTGTGTACTTCCAGTTCCAAATGAGGCGTATGGTTGACCAGTCAGTTCATAACTCTGGTATTCATAACTCTGAAGTTCTACTGTAGTTGGGGCAGCCTAGTAAGGGGGCCACTTGGACACCTTTCACTGTATAATACAGCACCCTACCTGGCTTAACTACGGTGCACATTGCACATGTACAAAGAGCAGCTGGGGGTTGAAATGGACTCACAACTGGACTTGCATGGGTATTACTCTATGAAACAGGGACTGTGCCTCAAGCCCATTAAGAGAGAGCACAGGAGGCCTGGTGGATGGCTCCTTAACCACACAACTGCATTTCCAGCCACTCTAACTGTTTGATCCTGCTTAATGCCTCCTGGGAGGTGCTGAGTGCCCTGAACCCTCTTGAGTGCGTCGTGGGCCTGTGGCTCGTCAGTGCCTTTGCTACGTATCTCGGTGAGATTTATTTTAAATAACAATCAGCATTTCTGTGATACTCTTCACACGCAAACATAAATTCGGGCCGAGCACAGAGTAGCACAGGGTCCTGATTAGGGCCTACAGGTGCTACCACCAGTGCAGAGGGATACTCAATAACAAGGGTCACTAAAGCTCCTGGAAAGGGCACTGTAGCGGGGTGGTTACCCTGCTCCTGTCCTGAAGGGCTTAAAACAGCCAGGGAGAGGGCTGTGGCAGGGAAAAGCCAGGCTGATTGGGGAAGTAGCCACAGCTGGGCTATGCCCCAATCAGGCCCAGCTGGTCCCTATAAAAGGCTGTGAGCCAGAGGCCCCAGAAAAAGTCTCTCTCTCTGCGTTCAGAGAGGGAAGGGCCTGGCTGCAGGGATCTAGAGACAGGGTACCTGAGTGGAGCAGGGCTGGGGAAAGGCAGAGGAGCTGGGGAGCTCCAGCCTGGAAAGCCCCAGGCTGCGGCCTAGCATTGGGCTAAAAAGTACTGGGGGTTGCAGAGGGCAGCCCAGGGGTAGGCAAAGGCAGCAGGTCGAAACCCAACCTTGCCAGTAGGCGTATACTGCAGTCTGCCCCAGGGCGCGGGGGCTAGACAATGACTGGCAGTAGCCTTATACTGAGGCGAGGTGGGGATAGTGGGTGGGATTTCCCCGGGGAGGGGAGACCCTAAGACTGAGGGGTTCCTGCCAGGGGGCAGCACCCCAGACAACAGGGCACCGGGTCCGGGGGGGCCAGCGGTAAGGCAGACCACTGGCCTGCAGAGGGTGCTCCAGAGCTGGGATGAGCTAATTCCTGAGATGACCAGCAGGAGGCGCCGCAGGGGTGAGTTCGCTCCTCTACAAGCACATTATTCTCGGCTTTGAAGGTAGGTAAATTGAAACCTTAAGGGCCTAGTTTGCAGAAGTGCTGGATACCTGCAGCTCCCATTGACTTCTGAAACGTCCACGCATTGCCCATGGCCAGACAGGGAGCCAGCGGCAGAGCCAGGAACAGGGCCTGTGGGTTCAGAGTGGCAGAGCTCTTTCCAGACCATGCTCTGCTCAGGCCTTGCAAACACTGCCCAACATTTTCAAACAATAAGGGGGCCTCAAGTTAAACACCTAAGTCCGAGGCACCGAGAGCGTTTCATAGTATTCTGTGTGTGTTCGAAATTCCCCTTTCCCTTTGCCACACATGAGACCAGACTAACCCATGGTTCCCTTGCCGTTCACTTGGTGCCCAAAAGAATGACCAGATAACCCCTGTGGGCTCCTCTAGCCCTATGGTTTGATGACTCCCTCATGCCTCTTCCCTGCTGCGTGGGGTTTCAGTACATCAGCGCAGGGCCTGTTGGATGGCTGTAGTGTCTCAGCCTCCTGCATAAATCCTGTTTGAATCCATCAGCCACAATGGAAAGAGATATTGCTTGACAGGGAGAAATGCCACAAAGACTCAGTTATTCCTGTTCCATTTGGGGGTGAAATGGGGTGAGAAAAACCCCAATATTTAGACCTGGCTCTGTGCCAGAGAGTCTAACGAGCACAGATGGCCCCAGTTTAGCCTGAGGGGACCAGCACATCTCTTCTTAAGGCCAGCAGCAGGGCTCTGGTTGCTCAAAGTATTTGTCCATGGCTGTGGAAGCTCCTGTGCTTGCTTGTTCCCCACTTTGCTCTGGCCTTCTTCCAGTCCTGCCCCTGCTCTTGTCCCACCGTTGCCTTATTCCAGGTAAGCTGGCTCTGCCCCGCGGCTCCGATCCCTGACTTCTGGCTCTGGCCTCTGCCCCTCGGCTCCGATTCAGGACGTTCAACTCCTGCTCCAACCACTAGGCCTGACTCCTACTCCAGTCACAAGGCATGCCGTCTGTTGTCCTGGTCCCTGACACCCAGCCAGAGATCGATCTGGGTGGCGCTCAGTCTCAAGGAGGCCACATCCTGTTGGGGGATTTACCATGACGATGATGATGATTGACACCAATGGCACAACTTGTATGGGGAAGGTAAGCATGTGCATAAGCATTCGCAGCATCAGGGGCTGCAATTTTTTTTGTATTTAAAGGTTTTCTTTTGTGGCATAACATCTTTGTCCCTTCAAAACAAAATTGCTTCAGTGGTAGCAGTGAAAGCGATTGAGATTTTCAATACATTCACTAGAGCTGCTTTATGCTCCACGCCAACGTTTTCAGAAACAGAAGCTGAAGTTAGACTCCAGTCCAGAGCTCATATTGAGAGGCCAAAGGGTGGTATTGGGATGGCTTAGGAGCACAAGTCCCATTGCCTTCCAGCTGCAAGTCATGATGGAGAGGTGTAGCTTGATGGAAATAATAATATATGGAGATATACCTATCTCATAGAACTGGAAGGGACCCGGAAAGGTCATCAAGTCCAGCCCCCTGCCTTCACTAGCAGGGCCAAGTACTGATTTTGCCCCAGATCCCTAAGTGGCCCCCTCAAGGATTGAACTCACAACCCTGGGTTTAGCAGGCCAATGCTCAAATCACTGAGCTATCCCTCCCCCCTTGAAGTGTGCCAGCTTTCTTGGCTTGTGGCGGCTCAAGGCATGGGAAGGCAGTGTTGGGTGTAAATAAAGCACAGGGTATTTGCTTTCTCATTTAGTTAGTGGTGTTCTCACAGTAAAGACGTTCACGCTATTGTGATGCTGACTCCCATCCCCTCTGCCAACCATGCCAGTCTTCACTGCCTACTTGTGACATTTTCAAACAAGCACCTTTGTGCTTCCTCCCACTCTGCCCCTCACTTGGGAGGAGCTCCCTGTGAACATCCATGACACCACGTGATTTCCCTCCTTCAAATCCCTCCAGTGCTGTGATGCCAACAAAACTTTCTCAGCCAGGCAGCTGGTGTGCTGGGACCACTGTCTGCCATGCTGATCAGTATTGTCTCATTGTTTCCTTGGGTTCCCTGTCTGTCTGTCTCCAACTGCTGTCTCTTGTCTTAGATTGTAAGCTCTTTTTGTACAGGTCCTGGCACAGTGGTTCCTAGGTGATACACTTATTATTAATGTCCTAATGTCCTTTTTCAGCAGAGATGAACATTATAAGTGTGAAACTTCTTAGTAGAAAAAAAGTCTTTATTCTGAAATTCTTTTAACAATCTGGAAACTGATTAAAGAAACAAGCACAAAATATCCATGTAGCAATTTAAGATTATCAATAGGCTTGGCAGAATTTGATTTTTAGTTTTTGATAATTTTGACAATGTTTATTTAAAAGCTATTTTTAGCTTTTCATTGATTTAAATGTTCACAGATGCAGGACATTGTGGGGGCTCAGACATTTGAGGGGATCAGATAATTATGTAATTACAAGAAGACAGATTCAAAAAGCTAAAGCTTTAATAACTGTTAAAACATAAATTGTATATTTTGACATGTGACGCTGACAAAGTAAATATCCTTAAACTCTAATAAGTTTCTCGAGCAGCATTGTTCTTACTTTGCCTATCTGTAAATTTCGATTATTACTGATGGAAATATTTTTTCATCAGTTTGTGTGTGTACAGTGAAATCAACATTTACTGATAAAAATGTAGCCCAACTATAAGACTGGGAAGAAAATGAAGAACTAGCGACATGCAAGTAAAAAAGTCGATTTAGATAAAAATGTATTTGTTTAACAATCATGATTTAAATGTATTAAAATATTATTTTGTTTTAAATCAGGATTTTTATACTCTTGTAGCTTCAGCTGTCTTGGCTCTTCTGATAGCTTAGTTGGGCTACCTACGATACTGTTTAAGCCCTGCAGATGGCAGCATGTCCTCACTACTGGGTTGCAAGAACTCAGTGGCTCTTTACCATGCTGAGACCACAGCTGTCCATAATACTGCTGTATGGATCAAGATTTAGTTCTTGCCTCATCTATCACCCGATTCCCTCCTGTTCCTTACAAACATGATTTGCTTTTGCCTTTGGTTTGGGGTCCTAGTTGGAGCATGAGTTCTTCTCATTGAGCTAGCCACCTGGCCCCATTAGAGGCAGCTGGTCTGGCATCAGAGACATATTGGACAATATCCAATGGACCCTGCCGTGAAACTTGAATGGGATTCTTGCGAGGGCATCACCATCTCTTGCTCACAGCATGCAGCAACAGAGGGAAATTGAACAGGAAGCGTCATCCTCTGGATAAAGGGGAAAGACCAGCCAGTATCACCTTGTACCATTCATAGCCTATAGATAAGAGAGGATGGCTCCAGAGTGGGACAGAATATGGCTCTTAAATACCTTCTTATTCTGGCCATCCAAATCTCCTTTCCTATAAAACCTCCACCATCACCTGGATTCAGCTATAGGCCCTGGGACTTACTTTGGGACCAGAATGGAACCAATATCCTCTCCCAATAAAGGTACCAATCACCTCTCTCTTTCCCTCCTCTACAGTAACCATAAGAGTTGGATCATCTAGTCCAGTGGTTCAATTAGCATACAGCTGTGTGCTAAAGGCCATATTGGGCCATGCGGCGGGGTCGGGTCCGGGGCTGCCTGCCGGCCCGCCAGCCCCACACAACAGGGGTCCAAGGTTGGGGCTGCCACCCTGCCACATACGGTGGGGTCCGGGGTCACTGCTGCCAGGCCCCCCACCTGAGACTCCGCTCCTGGCCCCACCGTGGAGGGGTCTCTGGGCGGGAGGCACTGGGCATGGGGGGGAGGTCTGGGGTCTGTGGGGGTGATTGGGGGGGCCCGCTGTGGTTCTCAACCTGCAGGCCAGGCCCAGCCCGGGGCAGAGGAGCCCCTCGCCTGGCCCAGGCCTGCCAGAGCTGCTACAGCTGGGGAGAGGCGCCTCTTCCCCAGCCCCGAGCTGCTGCAGTGAGAGTGTGCTCGGGGGAATCCTCTATCCCCCGCGCAGCCTTGGGGCAGCCTTTACACCAAAGCCCTCATCCCTGGCCCCATCCCAGAGCGCACACTCCCCCGCACTCCAACCCTCTGCCCCCGCCTGCACCCTAAGCCCCTCACCCCCAGCCAGAGCCCGCATGCTCCCACCCCCACCACCTCCATATTGGTGCACATAACAAAATTCTGCACATGGATGTAAAAAATTAGAGAGAACACTGATGGTGATCTGTTCGAAGGATGTCCCCACCACCAGCAAGGGCATCAGGGGGGCCTTCGGGGTTCACACAGGTGCCACCCACTGGTATTTGGGGCAGGATGTGCAAAAGTTCTTAACATCCTGGTGCACCCCCGGACAGAAGAACTGGGCCAGTATTCAGGCTAAGGTCTTCTCTTGGCCCAAATGGCCAGTGGCTAGGACATCGTGGGCCATCCTCAACCCTGCCCATCGATGACAACAGGGTACAACCAGCTGGGATTGGGGCTTGTGAGTGCGAGGGTCCTGGGAAACCCAGTAGAGGCATTCACCATCAAGTCTGAAGCACGGCCACTGGGTTGTGCACCATGGGTCTGTAGCAACACCGTTGACATAGGCCAACTGGTCATAGGCAGCTCTTCTCCAACTGAGCTGGAGGGCCTGTCTTTTATATTTCCGGTTCATAGAATCGTAGAATCTTAGGGTTGGAAGGGACCGCAGGAGGTCATCTAGTCCAACCCCCTGCTCAAGGCAGGACCTAATCCCAACTAAATCATCCCAGCCAGGGCTTTGTCAAGCATGACCTTAAAAACCTCCAAGGAAGGAGATTCCACCACCTCCCTAGGTAACCCATTCCAGTGCTTCACCACCCTCCTAGTGAAAAAGTTTTTCCTAATATCCAATCTAAACCTCCCCCACTGCAACTTGAGACCATTACTCCTTGTTCTGTCATCTGGTACCACTGAGAACAGTCTAGATCCATCCTCTTTGGAACCCCCTTTCAGGTAGTTGAAAGCAGCTATCAAATCCCCCCTCATTCTTCTCTTCTGCAGACTAAACAATCCCAGTTCCCTCAGCCTCTCCTCATAACTCATGTGCTCCAGCCCCCTAATCATTTTTGTTGCCCTCCGCTGGACTCTTTCCAATTTTTCCACATCCTTCTTGTAGTGTGGGGCCCAAAACTGGACACAGTACTCCAGGTGAGGCCTCACCAATGTCGAATAGAGGGGAACGATCACGTCCCTCGATCTGCTGGCAATGCCCCTACTTATACAGCCCAAAATGCCGTTAGCCTTCTTGGCAACAAGGGCACACTGTTGACTCATATCCAGCTTCTCGTCCACCGTAACCCCTAGGTCCTTTTCTGCAGAACTGCTGCCTAGCCACTCGGTCCCTAGTCTGTAACAGTGCATGGGATTCTTCCGTCCTAAGTGCAGGACTCTGCACTTGTCCTTGTTGAACCTCATCAGGTTTCTTTTGGCCCAATCCTCTAATTTGTCTAGGTCCCTCTGTATCCTATCCCTACCCTCCAGCGTATCTACCACTCCTCCCAGTTTAGTGTCATCTGCAAATTTGCTGAGAGTGCAGTCCACGCCATCCTCCAGATCATTAATGAAGATATTGAACAAAACCGGCCCCAGGACCGACCCTTGGGGCACTCCGCTTGAAACCGGCTGCCAACTAGACATGGAGCCGTTGATCACTACCCGTTGAGCCCGACGATCTAGCCAGCTTTCTATCCACCTTATAGTCCATTCATCCAGCCCATACTTCTTTAACTTGCCGGCAAGAATACTGTGGGAGACCGTATCAAAAGCTTTGCTAAAGTCAAGGAATAACACATCCACTGCTTTCCCCTCATCCACAGACCCAGTTATCTCCTCATAGAAGGCAATTAGGTTAGTCAGGCATGACTTGCCCTTGGTGAATCCATGCTGACTGTTCCTGATCACTTTCCTCTCCTCTAAGTGCTTCAGAATTGATTCCTTGAGGACCTGCTCCATGATTTTTCCAGGGACTGAGGTGAGGCTGACTGGCCTGTAGTTCCCCGGATCCTCCTCCTTCCCTTTTTTAAAGATGGGCCTTTTTCCAGTCATCCGGGACCTCCCCTGATCGCCATGGGTTTTCAAAGATAATGGGCAATGGCTCTGCAATCACATCCGCCAACTCCTTGAGCACCCTCGGATGTAGCGCATCTGGCCCCATGGACTTGTGTTCGTCCAGTTTTTCTAAATAGTCCCGAACCACTTCTTTCTCCGCAGAGGGTTGGTCACCTCCTCCCCATACTGTGCTGCCCAGTGCAGCAGTCTGGGAGCTGACCTTATTCGTGAAGACAGGGGCAAAAAAATCATTGAGTACATTAGCTTTTTCCACATCCTCGGTCACTAGGTTGCCTCCCTCATTCAGTAAGGGGCCCACACTTTCCTTGACTTTCTTCTTGTTGCTAACATAGCTGAAGAAACCCTTCTTGTTACTCTTAACATCTCTTGCTAGCTGCAACTCCAAGTGTGATTTGGCCTTCCTGATTTCACTCCTGCATGCCTGAGCAATATTTTTATACTCCTCCCTGGTCATTTGTCCAATCTTCCACTTCTTGTAAGCTTCTTTTTTGCGTTTAAGATCAGCAAGGATTTCACTGTTTAGCCAAGCTGGTCGCCTGCCATATTTACTATTCTTTCTACACATCGGGATGGTTTGTTCCTGCAACCTCAATAAGGATTCTTTAAAATACAGCCAGCTCTCCTGGACTCCTTTCCCCCTCATGTTATTCTCCCAGGGGATCCTGCCCATCAGTTCCCTGAGGGAGTCAAAGTCTGCTTTTCTGAAGTCCAGGGTCCGTATTCTGCTGCTTTCCTTTCTTCCTTGTGTCAGGATCCTGAACTCGACCATCTCATGGTCACTGCCTCCCAGGTTCCCATCCACTTTTGCTTCCCCTACTAATTCTTCCCGGTTTGTGAGCAGCAGGTCTAGAAGAGCTCTGCCCCTAGTTGGTTCCTCCAGCACTTGCACCAGGAAATTGTCCCCTACACTTTCCAAAAACTTCCTGGATTGTCTGTGCACCGCTGTATTGCTCTCCCAGCAGATATCAGGGTGATTAAAGTCTCCCATGAGAACCAGGGCCTGCGATCTAGTAACTTGTGCTAGTTGCCGGAAGAAAGCCTCGTCCACCTCATCCCCCTGGTCTGGTGGTCTATAGCAGACTCCCACCACGACATCACCCTTGTTGTTCACACTTCTAAACTTAATCCAGAGACTCTCAGGTTTTTCTGCAGTTTCATACCGGAGCTCTGAGCAGTCATACTCCTCTCTTACATACAATGCAACTCCCCCACCTTTTCTGCCCTGCCTGTCCTTCCTGAACAGTTTATATCCATCCATGACAGTACTCCAGTCATGTGAGTTATCCCACCAAGTCTCTGTTATTCCAATGACATCATAGTTCCTTGACTGTGCCAGGACTTCCAGTTCTCCCTGCCTGTTTCCCAGGCTTCTTGCATTTGTGTATAGGCACTTAAGATAACTCGCTGATTGTCCCGCTTTCTCAGTCTGAGACAGGAGTCCTTCCCTCTTGCACTCTCCTGCTCGCACTTCCTCCCGGTATCCCATTTCCCCACTTACCTCAGGGCTTTGGTCTCCTTCCCCCGGTGAACCTAGTTTAAAGCCCTCCTCACTAGGTTAGCCAGCCTGCTTGCAAAGATGTTCTTCCCTCTCTTTGTTAGGTGGAGCCCATCTCTGCCTAGCACTCCTCCTTCTTGGAACACCATCCCATGGTCCAAGAATCCAAAGCCTTCTCTCCGACATCACCTGCGTAGCCATTCGTTGACAATTCGACGGTCTCTACCCAGGCCTTTTCCCTGCATAGGGAGGATGGACGAGAACACCACTTGTGCCTCAAACTCCTTTATCCTTCTTCCCAGAGCCACGTAGTCTGCAGTGATCCACTCAAGATTCTTGGCAGTATCATTGGTGCCCACATGGAGAAGCAGGAAGGGGTAGCGATCCGAGGGCTTGATGAGTCTCGGCAGTCTCTCCGTCACATCATGAATCCTAGCTCCTGGCAAGCAGCAGACCTCTCGGTTTTCTCGGTTGGGGCGGCAGATAGATGACTCAGTCCCCCTGAGGAGGGAGTCCCCGACCACCACCACCCTCCTCCTTCTCTTGGGAGTGGTGGTCGTGGAACCCCCATCCCAAGGACAGTGCATCTCATGCCTTCCAATCGGTGGAGTCTCCTTCTGCTCCCTTCCCTCAGATGTATCATCTACTTCACTCTCCGCATTAGTACCTGTGGAGAGAACATGAAAACGGTTGCTCACCTGTATCTCCATTGCTGGTACATGGACGCTCCTCTTCCTTCTGGAGGTCACATGCTGCCAATTTTCTTCACCGTCCCTCAGTCCCCTCTGCGCAACCTGCTCCGATTCTTCAGAACGTTGTGCCCGTAGAAGCATATCCTGACGTCTGTCCAGGAAATCTTCATTTTCTCGTATGCAACGCAAGGTCGATACTTGTTTCTCCAAACCTCAAACCTTCTCTTCCAATATGGAGACCAGCTTGCACTTTGTACAGACAAAGTCGCTTCTGTCCTGTGGAAGAAAGACAAACATGGCACAACCTGTGCAGGTTACAACAACTGAAAGCGCACCTTCCATACCACCTTCCTTCTAAGAGCTTCCTCAGCTGTTGCAGCAACTCACAGAAGCCTGCGAGATGTAAGCCTCAGTGGACTCTCTGCCACCTCCCAGGCAAACTCCCTCTGTTAGCCTCCTCAGTTCGCTGCTGACTGCCTTTTTATAACCGTCAGGCCCACTCAAGGCCCACCTGGAACAAAGCACTCCCAATTCACAATTCAGTTTGGTTTATAGGTTTTAAGGGGAATAAAGGGAAACAGATAAAACCGGCAAGGGACCCTCGCTCCCTTCCCACTCCTCTTCCAAACTCCCTTGCGAAACTCCCTGTTAGCAGCCCCCGTTCGCAAAAGCTCCCTGGTCGCTTGTGCGCTGCTTTATAAAGCCCTGGCCTGGGTGAATGCCCCGCCCACTGATTAAGGCTCAGCCAATTACCAGAGGCTTCTAGCTTTCAGACCTTCCTTTGAAGCTCACAGCTTCCAACTGCCAGCCACAGCACACGGTCCTTCAAACAAACAGACTGACAAACACAAGCTCAGCACACAGCAAGTAAGGTTCCTGTCCCGCCCCTCTGCTTCTGGCAGTGTGGCCGGCTGTGGGTCTCTCCATCAGGGCGGGAGACCACGCCCCCTCCCTACACTGCAGTTGGGGAATAACCGGGGTTTAGTTTGCTCAGAGAGTCTCACCAGCAGCAAGTGAGTTTCTATGACTAAGGTGCTCTCTGGTGAAGCAAATACAGAATGCATCTCTGCATTCTGGAGCACTGTGTCCAGTTTTGGGCCCCACACTACAAGAAGGATGTAGAAAAATTGGAAAGAGTCCAGCGGAGGGCAACAAAAATGATTAGGGGGCTGGAGCACATGAGTTATGAGGAGAGGCTGAGGGAACTGGGATCGTTTAGTCTGCAGAAGAGAAGAATGAGGGGGGATTTGATAGCTGCTTTCAACTACCTGAAAGGGGGTTCCAAAGAGGATGGATCTAGACTGTTCTCAGTGGTACCAGATGACAGAACAAGGAGTAATGGTCTCAAGTTGCAGTGGGGGAGGTTTAGGTTGGATATTAGGAAAAACTTTTTCACTAGGAGGGTGGTGAAGCACTGGAATGGGTTACCTAGGGAGGTGGTGGAATCTCCTTCCTTAGAGGTTTTTAAGGTCAGGCTTGACAAAGCCCTGGCTGGGATGATTTAGTTGGG
>QXTE01000374.1:88146-110919 GCA_003942145.1 Platysternon megacephalum
TTCCCCTCTATTCGACATTGGTGAGGCCTCACCTGGAGTACTGTGTCCAGTTTTGGGCCCCACACTACAAGAAGGATGTGGAAAAATTGGAAAGAGTCCAGCGGAGGGCAACAAAAATGATTAGGGGGCTGGAGCACATGAGTTATGAGGAGAGGCTGAGGGAACTGGGATTGTTTAGTCTGCAGAAGAGAAGAATGAGGGGGGATTTGATAGCTGCTTTCAACTACCTGAAAGGGGGTTCCAAAGAGGATGGATCTAGACTGTTCTCAGTGGTACCAGATGACAGAACAAGGAGTAATGGTCTCAAGTTGCAGTGGGGGAGGTTTAGGTTGGATATTAGGAAAAACTTTTTCACTAGGAGGGTGGTGAAGCACTGGAATGGGTTACTAGGGAGGTGGTGAAATCTCCTTCCTTAGAGGTTTTTAAGGTCAGGCTTGACAAAGCCCTGGCTGGGATGATTTAGTTGGGGATTGGTCCTGCTTTGAGCAGGGGGTTGGACTACATGACCTCCTGAGGTCCCTTCCAACCCTGATATTCTATGATTCTATGATTCTTTCTCTCCTCTTCCTTCCCAGCTGTGATCCCTGGCCAAGATGGGATAGGTGTCCTCAGGGCGACATTTGGGGGCCAATAGGAAGCTTAACCCTTCCCTTGCTGTGCCCCATGGGAGAGCTGGGTTTTTCTCTTGCTGGGAGAAGATGGGGCGAGTTTTGCTCCTTTCCTGAGTTGCTCAGTCAAAAATCAAAGCTGTCTGACACCTTGGCTTCTGTCTTGTGTTTCCCTGTCCAGCAGAGAGTTGCAGAACAGGCTTGCCAGGGCGCTTGGCACCCCACACATGGGGCCCATGTTGGTCCCAACCCTGTGATGTGACCACACCCACCAGGGCCCTCCCCTAGAGGCATCTGGGTGGCCCCATCACCATTCCTCCTGGACCAGGGTTGGCCTCTCGCATCTTCAGTCCCTGTCTTTAGGAGGGGCAAGGTCTGTCCCAAAGGAGGGAGGACTCAGCCCCCAACCATCCTTCTGCGTGGGGCTGCGTCCTAGCAAGTTCCACAAGTTCACATTTCACTTTCCACATGAATGAGAGAGAGGAGGGGGTCCAGAAATGTAGCCAGATGCAGCACGGGAGCTCTGACAAGAGTGAGTCTGTCAGAGTCTGATCATAAGTTACACAGTAACTTGCATCTCAGTTGGTGTAGCTCAGCTAATACAGGTCTGTCTCATCTTACGCTGGGGTTACGTTCCGCGGTCAGCGCATAAAGTGAAAACCGCGTATAGTCAAAATTACATTGAGTGTAATGGCGGGCAGAATCGCCCGCACTACAGAAACAGTATTTAAATTGTCATTTTTCTCTTTTTTTTGTTTTTTTCTTGTTTTTGCCACCGCATAAAGCTGAAATCGCACATGTTAAATGCGCCTAAAATGCGACAGACCTGTACCCCTACCCTAATCTATCTAGCTATCCTCATACCACCCATCATCTATCTATCCATCCATCCACCCATCTATCCCCATACATACCCATTTATCCATCCTAATACACACCTATCATCTATCCATCCATCCATCCTCATACACACCCATCTATCCATCCTCATACACACCCATCTATCCATCCATCCATCTATCCCCATACACACCTATCCATCCATCCATCTGTCCTCATACATACCCTTCTATCTAGCTATCCTCATACACACCCATCATCTATCTGTCCATCCATCCATCTATCCCCATACACACCCATCTAGCCATCCATCCATCCTCATACACACCCATCATCCATCTAATCTAATCTATCTATCCATCCCCATACACATCTATCTATCTTCATACACACCCACCTATCTATCTATATCTGTTAATGCTGCTGCATCCAATGGTGGGCTGCATGGTGAGGAAATGCCATTTGTTTCTCATTCCAGTTGCTGTTTGCTCTTGACGAAGTGTGGATTTAGAGTTAGGATTAGGCTGCTCAAATACTCCTTTGCATAGAGCCACAATGCTGCTGGTAAAATTATGCATATCATTGTCTGTTCAAGCATTCTGAGCTCTGAATGCAGAAGTACTGGTGGAGTTTAATAAAGGTGCTACAAAAATAAATCCCAAGGTGTTTAACAAAGCTAACAAGTAATATTTCAAACCCGATGACAATCACAAAACTCTCCATGCAGTGCACCACTCAACTGAATAACCAGATCATATAGACTACAAGTAGTACCCCCAGATCAAACCCACTCTTACTCCGCCCCTCAGTTCTCCAAATGCCTAGGACTTGCCTCCTCCCTGCCTTCCTTATTGTGAATCCTTTCCCGCATTTCAGAGCTTCACATGATTCGTCTACATTTGCAGAAGAATATAATCTTAGATGAGAGAGCTCTTAAAGATACTGGGGCACACACACATCCCTGGCTTAGTCAGTGCAATTACATCCAGGGGAGGGGGGTTTGGCCCATTCTGTTCAATAAAGAGCTGTGCATCTGAAAAGGGGGCTTGAAGTCCCCTGGGGGAGGGGTTCCTCTCCCCTGGGCCAGGCCGGGGCTCCTTTCCCCAGCAGCTCTGGTGGGGCTGGGCTGGGGGAGGGGCTCCTCTCACCTCCTGTGCGGCCGCACAGCTTACAGGGAACGTAGGTCACCATGGACCTGCTAGGACCCCCCGTGAAGAGTGTGGAGGGCTATTGCTACATCCTGGTAGTCACGCTTCCTTGAGGCCGTCCCCTTGCAGTCTACCGCCGCACGGAGCATCGCTGCCGACTTGCCGAGCTTCTAAAAATCTTTGCTCGGGTAGGCTTACCTAGCGAGATCCTAACTGACCAGGGGACCAATTTCACCTCCCGGCTGCTCTGTGAAGTTTGCGGCCTTCTAGGGATCCAGAAATTGCGAACCTCAGTTTACCACCCTCAGACAGACGGCCTCATTGAGTGGTTCACTCGGACCCTCAAGGGGATGCTACGCAAATTCCCCCCGGAGGACTTGTGCCATTGGGACCGACTCCTCCCGCCTTTGCTGCTTGCCATTTGGGAGGTACCGCAAGCCTCCACCCAGTTCTCCCCATTTGAGCTGCTTTATGGGCACCAGCTGCAGGGGCTGCTAGACCTGATGCGGGAGACTTGGGAGCAGACCCCATCCCTAACCCAGGGACTCCTTCAATACATCATGTGACTGTGCACGAGAACCCTGAACCTACAACCGGGGAGCCTGAGCACGGACCTTTGAACCTGGGGACTGGGTCATAGAATCATAGAATCACAGGGTTGGAAGGGACCTCAGGAGGTCATCTAGTCCAAACCCCTGCTCAGAGCAGGACCTAATCCAACTAAATCATCCCAACCAGGGCTTTGTCAAGCCTGACCTTAAAAACCTCTAAGGAAGGAGATTCCACCACCTCCCTCGGTAACCCATTCCAGTGCTTCACCACCCTCCTAGTGAAAAAGTTTTTCCTAATATCCAATCTAAACCTCCCCCACTGCAACTTGAGACCATTACTCCTTGTTCTGTCATCTGGTACCACTGTGAACAGTCTAGATCCATCCTCTTTGGAACCCCCTTTCAGGTAGTTGAAAGCAGCTATCAAATCCCCCCTCATTCTTCTCTTCTGCAGACTAAACAATCCCAGTTCCCTCAGCCTCTCCTCATAACTCATGTGCTCCAGCCCCCTAATCATTTTTGTTGCCCTCCGCTGGACTCTTTCCAATTTTTCCACATCCTTCTTGTAGTGTGGGGCCCAAAACTGGACACAGTACTCCAGGTGAGGCCTCACCAATGTCGAATAGAGGGGAACGATCACGTCCCTCGATCTGCTGGCAATGCCCCTACTTATACAGCCCAAAATGCCGTTAGCCTTCTTGGCAACAAGGGCACACTGTTGACTCATATCCAGCTTCTCGTCCACCGTAACCCCTAGGTCCTTTTCTGCAGAACTGCTGCCTAGCCACTCGGTCCCTAGTCTGTAACAGTGCATGGGATTCTTCCGTCCTAAGTGCAGGACTCTGCACTTGTCCTTGTTGAACCTCATCAGGTTTCTTTTGGCCCAATCCTCTAATTTGTCTAGGTCCCTCTGTATCCTATCCCTACCCTCCAGCGTATCTACCACTCCTCCCAGTTTAGTGTCATCTGCAAATTTGCTGAGAGTGCAGTCCACGCCATCCTCCAGATCATTAATGAAGATATTGAACAAAACCGGCCCCAGGACCGACCCTTGGGGCACTCCACTTGAAACCGGCTGCCAACTAGACATGGAGCCGTTGATCACTACCCGTTGAGCCCGACGATCTAGCCAGCTTTCTATCCACCTTATAGTCCATTCATCCAGCCCAGACTTCTTTAACTTGCTGGCAAGAATACTGTGGGAGACCGTATCAAAAGCTTTGCTAAAGTCAAGGAATAACACATCCACTGCTTTCCCCTCATCCACAGACCCAGTTATCTCCTCATAGAAGGCAATTAGGTTAGTCAGGCATGACTTGCCCTTGGTGTTGCTCCCCTCTAAGGAGTCCACACTGGTAGCCCGGTGGCAAGGCCCCTACGAAGTCATCCTCCTTTCTCTGTTAGAGTGAAGAACCCATTATTAACTATTTGATCCCCATGTAGGTGCTTAATATAGACTGTAATCAAGTCGCCCCTTAACCTTCTATTTGTTAAACTAAACTGATTGAGTTCCTTGAATCTATCACTACAAGGCATGTTTTTCAATCCTTTCATCGTTCTCATAGCTCTTCTCTGAACCCTCTCCAATTTATCAATATCCTTCTGGAACTGTGGCCATCAGAACTGCACACTATTTCAGTAGCAGTCACACCAGTGCCAAATGCAGAGGTAAGTGTTTGACTTAGTACCACACCACATTCAGATTATAAAATTAGCACTGTAAAAATCAATATAGCCTTTATTATATGGATTAAAAACTCACTGACAGATCAGAAAATTTAATTGTTTATGGGGAATTGTAAATGAGTGGGATTGTTTCTAGTGGGGCCCTGAGGAGATCAGTTCTTTGCCAATGTTATTTAATATTTGGATCACTGATATGGATTAAGACATCAAACCACTGATGACAACATATGCAGATAACACAAGGATGGCACAGATACAGAGTGAACTGGATTGCTTGGTAAGCCGGCTCCACCAAACATGCATTTTAATATGGCCAAATGCAGTGTTCTACATCTAGGAACAAAGCAGGCCATATTTACAGGACAGGGAACTCTATTTCTGGAATGCAGTGACTCTGACTCGGATTAGGGCTCACGGTGGTTAATTAACTGAGCTGGAGCTCCCAGTGTGATGCAGTGGCTAAAAGGGTTCATATGATACTTGTCTAAGCAAATGGGAATATCAGGTAGGAGTAGAGAGATGTTGTTACCTCTGTATACAGCACTGGTGAGACTACTATTGGATTAATGTATACCATTCTGGTGTCCATACTTTTAAAACAATGATGAAAAATTAAACAGGTTTCAGAGAAGAACTATGGCAGGAATGGCCAACCTGAGCCTGAGAAGGAGACAGAATTTACCAATGTACATTGCCAAAGAGCCACAGTAATACGTCAGCACCCCGCCCCCCCTCAGCTCCCCATCCCGGCTCCCAGCACCTCCTGCCAACCGGCAGTCCCGCAGATCAGAGCCTCCCCCTCCCTCCCGATCAGCTGTTTCGTGGCATGCAGGAGGCTTGAGGGGGGAAGGGAGAGGAGCGAGGGCATGGCAGGCTGAGGGGAGGGAGCGGGAAGGGGTGGAGTTGGGGCAGGGCTGTGGCAGAGCCAGGGGTTGAGCAGTGAGCAGCCCCCGGCACATTGGAAAGTGGGCGCCTGTAGCTCCAGCCCCGGAGTCGGTGCCTATACAAGGAGCCGCATATTAACTTCTTAAGAGCCGCATGTGGCTCCGGAGCCACACGTTGGCCACCCCTGAACTATGGGAATGATTTGTGGCCCGGACAACATGCCTTACAATGAGAGACTAAAGGAGCTTAATCTATTTTGATTATGGAAGAGAAAGCTAAGAGTTGCCTTGGTCATGTTCTGTAAATGCCTACACACGGAGAGTCCTGCCCTTAGGACAGAAGAATCCCATGCACTGCTACAGGCTGGGGACCAACTGGCTAAGCAGCAGTTCTGCAGAAAAGGACCTGGGGACTACAGTGGACAAGAAGCTGGATAAGAGTCAGCAGTGTGCCCTTGTTGCCAAGAAGGCTAACAGCATATTGGGCTGCATTAGTAGGAGCATTGCCAGCAGACCGAGGGAAGTGATTATTCCTCTCTATTCGGCACTGGTGAGGCCACATCTGGAGTATTGCGTCCAGTTTTTGGCCCCCCACTACAGAAGGGATGTGGACAAATTGGAGAGAGAGAGTCCAGCGGAGGGCAATAAAAATGATCAGGGGGCTGGGGCACATGACTTACGAGGAGAGGCTGAGGGAACTGGGCTTGTTTAGTCTGCAGAAGAGAAGAGTGAGGGGGGGATTTAATAGCAGCCTTCAACTACCTGAAAGGGGGTTCCAAAGAGGATGGAGCTCGGCTGTTCTCAGTGGCGGCAGATGACGGAACAAGGAGCAATGGTCTCAAGTTGCAGTGGGGGAGGTCTAGGTTGGATATTAGGAAAAACTATTTCACTAGGAGGGTGGTGAAGCACTGGAATGGGTTACCTAGGGAGGTGGTAGAATCTCCATCCTTAGAGGTTTTTAAAGCCTGGCTTGACAAAGCCCTGGCTGTGATGATTTAGTTGGGATTAGGTCCTGCTTTGAGCAGGGGGTTGGACTAGATGACCTCCTGAGGTCTCTTCCAACCCTAATCTTCTATGATTCTAAGGTTTCTCATAGTAGAGGGCTATTTATCTAGTGCAGTCAACAACAATCAAACTGGCTATAAAACAGACATGTCTGACAGTGAGAGTATTTAACTACTCAAACACATTATCAAGGGATGTGGTGAATTCTGAATTCAGTCTCCCAGTGAATGAGTTTGGCTGTTTTTCTAAAACATATGCCTTAATTTAATCACAGATTGCTGGACTAGATGCAGGAATGACTGGATGAAATTCTAAGGCCTGGTGCTGTGCAGGAGGTCAGACTAGAAATTAGATGACCATAATGGTCCTTTCTGGACTTAAAAAAAAAATCTATGAATAATTTAACCACAGGGTGGCATACTAGAGTCATGCCATAGACCATGGAGTTTCTGAAACTATTCCCACATAAATAGGCTGTCTTCACTTTTCTAGGTTAGCTTTGTGAGAATGAGCACCATCTAATCGACAAATGTCCTCACTGCAAAACAAATATGAACAAAAGTGGCTTGCTAAATAATTAAGGATCCTTCCCAAGCTCCAAAACACAATGCAATCCCTTCCAGAGCCATTTAGACTTCAGAACAGTAACCACTCCCGAAACACAGTAGAATTAACTCCTTGTCCACTCACAGTATCTTAGGGCTGGTCCACACTAGGGGCAGGGATCGAACTAAGATACGCGACTTCAGCTACGAGAATAGCGTAGCTGAAGTCGAAGTATCTTAGTTCGAATTTGGCGCGCTTACCTCGCGTCCTAGCAGCGTGGGATCGACGGCCGCGGCTCCCCCGTCGACTCCGCGAACTCCGCTCGCCCTACTGGAGTTACGGAGTTCGAAGTAGCGCGTTCGGGGATCGATGTATCGCGTCCAGACGAGACGCGATACATCGATCCCCGCTAGATCGATGTCTCCACGCCGATCCGGGCGGGTAGTCTGGACGGGGCCTTAGAAATGTCTGATTTTTACACAGCAAACTGTCAACTTATCATAGCCACCAATACGGACCCACACAAAATATACCTTTATTGGATTGGGACAACTTGACTGTGACTTTGGTTTTGAAGAAAATCATTTTAGATTTAAAATGATGCCCCAGAGTTGGGACTTTTTGTAAACCTAAGCTGCTAGATGGACTGGAGAGGCTGTAGATGTTGGTAATACATGAACGCTTCCTACATAAACTGTCAGTTACCTCCGAAAATATATATATTTACACAACAAATAACTAAGTGTAGGAATACATGCTGGTGAAACATCCTGGCAATTAACATTGACAACCCAATGACAGGTTTGTACAGGCCTGACATGGAATATGTCACAACCAAGAAAGTAGAATCAGTTTGACTGTTAATATTTCTGCACGCAATGCAGAGAAGTCCTGTAGCTCTCTAAGAAAAGTCATTCTGAAAAGCATTAACTCATTTGGCTCATCATCCAAATTGGTGCCCTTGATATCTGTGGCTGTTCAGTAATAATTAATCCACCTTCTCAGCTAGAACAGTTTATCACCTTGAACAATAGCAGCCATTCACCAAACTACCGAGACTCTGGGCAATAACTTTTCTCTTTGACGTGATAAGTTCCTTGCAGTCAGGTCGCAACAAGTCAGCAGACTTTTCTCTTTCCAGGTCTTCAGCTTCTGAGGCTGCTCTACCAGTGAACAGGAGAGCTCAGTTGGGTGGGACCAAAGACACAATGGCACTATACAGACGTTTTTCCTGGCAGTTTTCCTTTTACCATGTGTGTCTCTGTATCTCTGCTTGTCTTTGTGGGAAGATTGCTACCCTGGGGTTGGTTCATCCTGTCTATATAACATCACAACTCCCCAGAATCAGCGCCCCTCAGTTTACCTTCCCCGGGATCACCCACAGCGTAACACCCCCCCCCCCGGGGGGGCTTGCTCAATACATTGCAAACCCCTGGGATTGCTCCTCCACTGTAACCCCCACGGAGTTGCTGACTCCCACTTGAAACGCCCCCAAGACTGTCCCCCCAGAGATGGTTACCCTCATTGCAACCCCGGGAATGCTTCCTGAAGGGTCAGCCTTGCAGCTTTCCCCCTGGGATTGCCTCACTAGCTGGAGCCCCTCACCACTGCTTCCCTCTGCCAGGCACTTTGTGTCTGTTGTAAGCCCATGCTGACTAGGGTTGCTACCCTCAGCACATGCACTGCTCTCAGGGGTGCTTCCCTCTCCCCCGGAGTCACGCCCCAGCAGCACTGTGCCCATGCCCTCGCTCTCCTTGCTTAGCCCCGCCACCCCTGGGACTGGTGCCCCTGAAGTAAACCCCTATTTGGCTCAACCCCCCACACGGGCACACCCTCACCCAAGGGTAAATCTCCCTGTACCCCTAGGTCCAACCCCCCTCTACCCCCCACCCATGGGTAAATCTCCCCCACATCCCTAGGTGCAACCCCCCCACGGGCACACCCCCACCCCACGGTAAACCCTCCCAGGTGTAACCCCCTCCCCCCAAGTGTAACTCCGCCCCCCCGTGTAGCCCCCCCCCCCCGCCCCCCCCCCCCCTCGCCCCCCCCCCCCCCACCCCCCACCCCCCCCCCCCGCCACACCCCCCCCCCCCCCTCACCCCCCCCCCCCCCCCCCACCGCGCCCCCCCCCCCCCCCCCCCACCGCGCCCCCCCCCCCCCCCCCCCACCCCTCCCCCCCCCCCCCCCCCGCCCACCCCCCCCCCCCCCCCCCACCCAAGGGTAAATCTCCCCCACATCCCTAGGTGCAACCCACCCACGGGCACACCCCCACCCAAGGGTAAATCCTCCCAGGTGTAACCACCTCCACCGAAGTGTAACTCCGCACCCCAGTGTAGCCCCCCGCCCCTGCACACCCCCAGGTGTGACCCCAGGGGGACCCCCACGTGCACTCACACCTCCCAGCTGCCCCCGAGTCTCCGCAGCCCCAGGCCGCTGCGCCCGGCGGCCCAGCCCGGCTCCGGCTGAGGCGCATGTGCCGCGCCTCCTCCCCCGCCCCCCGATCGCGGCCGGAGCCGGGGAGGCAGCGCCGAGCCGAGCGGGTGCCGGGCGGAGCGAGCATGAAGGACCGAACGGGGGAGCTCCGCGCGGTGAGCGCCGGCCGGGCCCGGGGTGCGGGGGCCAGCGCGGGGCTCGCCCGGGGGCTGGTCCCCTAGAGTGATAGGGGGGCGGGGGACTGGCCTCCCCTGGGGGTGAGATGGGGGCTGTGGTGGGAGCAGGTCCCTCCTGGGGGTGAGATGGGGGCTGTGGTGGGAGCAGGTCCCTCCTGGGGGTGAGATGGGGTGGAGGGGCTGGCCTCTCCTGGGGGTGAGATGGGGGCTGTGGTGGGAGCAGGTCCCTCCTGGGGGTGAGATGGGGGCTGTGGTGGGAGCAGGTCCCTCCTGGGGGTGAGGTGGGGTGGAGGGGCTGGCCTCTCCTGGGGATGAGATGGGGTTTGTGTGTGGGAGATGGGGTGTGGGGGGGGTGGACTGTGTGTGTGTGGGAGCTGGCCTCTCCTGGGGGTGAGATGGGGGCTGTGTGGGGGAAGCTGGCCCCTCCTGAGAGTGAGATGGGGGACTGGCCTATCCTGGGATGGGAGATGGAGGGAGGTGTATGTGGCTCTCTCACCCCCTGGATCCAGGAGTGCAAGAGTCGTACCCCTCTAGGGAGGTGTGTGTGTGTTGGAGATGTCACCCCCAGATGCAGGTGACCCCCTAAGCACTCCTGTAGCAAGGGGTTAGCAGACCCCCAGCACCCCAACTCTGACAGCTCTGGCGCATAGGGTGGTGAGGGACTGTGTGTGTCTGGGTGGGGTGGGTCTTGCATTCCTGGAAAGACGGAGGTGGTGTGAGGGGAAGTAGCTGCACTTCTGCTGGGGTGGGGTGGGGTGGCCAGGGAGGTTGTGTGAGTGAATGTGACAAACAAGTGATCAAACCCTAAACACACTGTGATGCTCAATCCCGGGCCGAGGTTTGGGGTATGGGTGTGTGGTGGTCACGTCAAACCCTGCCCTTGCTGGGTTGGGCCTTGGTGTGTATGTGTGTGTGGGGGCTGGATGTGTTGGGGCGAGAGGGGGCCTGCAGTGGGGGGCTTGATGTGTTGTATCTGTGTACAGAGGTGATCTGAGGTTTCTGTTTTGTGTGCTCTGACAACATAGAGCTTGACATGGTAATGAAGTATTATTGAATGTGACATGCTTGCTGCAGGGCCTGGGCAGCCGATTGCGTGAGTGGCTCTGACACATTCGCGGGTGTGGAGGGAGGGCGCGCTTGTGTGAGTGGATTGTCTTGACTAGAATAAAAAGTCTCCTCACACCCCATATGGCAAAGGAGGGCAGGAGCGCTGTGTAGGTTTTGACACCCTCTAGGGTAGGGGCAGCATACTCAGGATGGGGAGAAGAGATGTGAACCTGTGTGAGAATGTGAGGGGTTGAGGGAGGGGAAGACCTTGGGGGAGGTTGTGTAAGTGGACTTGACCCACTTGCTGGGGGTGAGGAGGTTATGTGTGTGGGTCTAAAAATCTTCCCAGGAGCTGTGGCAGAGGCTGGCTGAATGGATGTTCTGGTGAGTGGCAGATCAACAGGAGGTTGTAGGAATGGATCTGATACACCCTTCAGCCTTGAAGGGGATGTGTGCATTGAAGAGTGTCTTTGTCCCTGATCCTGCCTGTGAGGCTGCTTCACCCTGACTTCCAGAGAGCTTTCCATGGCTGCTGTGTGACTGTTCGAATCAGTTGGGCCAGGTTTTATTTCTGGATGTCCTTAATCAATGGACCAGGGTTTACATTCAGCAGCTGGTCTTGGATGTCAGTGAGTTTGCTGGTGTGGGTGTTTGTAATAGCCTGGAACCATCAAAGTGTATGTATCACTAGCCCATGTAAGCACCTTTGGAGGAGGAGGGATAGTTCAGTGATTTGAGCATTGGCCTGCTAAACCCAGGGTTGTGAGTTCAATGCTTGAGGGGGCCACTTAGGGATCTGGGGCAAAAATCTGACAGGGGATTGGTCCTGCTTTGAGCAGGGGGTGGGACTAGATGACCTCCTGAGGTCCCTTCCAACCCTGAGATTCTATGCAGGGGTGGCAGGTTTGTAGAAATTTTGGTGGTGCCCAGAACCCGCCCCCGCCCAAACTCTGCCCCCCCCCCAAACTCCAGTCCCCACCTGCCCAAGGCTCTGGGAGGGAGTTTGGGTGGGGGAGGAGGTCTGGGGTGCAGGCCCGGGGCAGGGGATTGGGGTGCAGGCTCTGGGAGGGAGTTTGGGGATGGGAGGGGTTGCAGAGGGAGGGGGTGCAGGTTCCGGGGGGGAGTTTAGGGATGGGAGGGGGTGCAGAGGATGGAGATGCAGGGGTGAGGGCTATGGGGTGTGGGCTGTGGCTGCAGATGAGGGGTTTGGGGTGTGGGAGGGGCTCAGGGCGAGAGTAGGAGTGTGGGCGTGAGGGCTCTGTCTGGGGCTGGGTGGTTTGGGGTGTGGGAGGGGTTCAGGGCTAGGGCAGAGGGTTGGAGTGCAGGGGGATGAGGACTCTGGCTAGGACTGGAGATGAGGGGTTTGTGGTGTTCGAGAGGCTCAGGGCTAGGGTAGATGGTTGAGCGTGCGGTGGGGGGGCGTGAAAGCTCTGGCTGGGGGTGTGGGCTCTGGGGTGGGGCAGGGCTGGGGATGAGTTTGGGGTGCAGGCAGGCTGCTCTGGGACAGGGGACAGGGAGGAGGACTCCCCCCCCCCCCCGCAGCCCTTTCCCTGCCGGCAGCAGCGAACTCTGGGGGAGGAGCCCCCCTTTCCCACCCCCCCAGCAGCACACTCACCCCCACCACTGTCACTGCATATGCTCCTAGGGCCCCTCTCAGGTCCAGGAATCTCCCTCGCCTCCCCCGTGGTGGGTGCCGGGGGGTGTTGCGTGCGCCTCCTCCCCTGCTGTTGCCCCTGACTGTAGCCTCACTGGGGGTGAGGGATGGGGCTGCCTCCTTGCCCAGCATGGGGCAGGAGCGGTGACTGCGGGCAGGGGGGTGGGGGCCCTGTGCTGTGGAGGGTCCTGCCGGAAAAGGGAAGGGTCTGAGGTGGAAGGGCAGGCTCAGAGTCAGTCGGCCCTGGCAGTCGAGATGGGGGCACTAGGACCCTGCGGCAGCAGTTGCTGCAGGGAGGCAGCATGGAGCTGCAGGGAAGAGGCAGGGACACTCTGCTCTGGGGGCCATGCGTGGAGGCAGCAAGTCAGGGCCGGGGGACACTTGTGGGGGGCGGCGGGGGGGCCGGGGAGGGGACACCAGGCCCCAAATATTGGTGGAGCTGGGCTCCTGGCCTCTGAATATTGCTGGTGCCCAGGCACCACGTGGGAATATAACTCGCTGCCTATGATTCTATGATTCACCTGTTCTTGTCATCCTCCCTCTTTCCCCTCGGGTTTTTGCTACAGCCATGTGTTGCAACTTGTACTCCCACACTGCTGCGGTTGAATCAATGCAGACAGACCCTTGTGCCCACACAGAACCCCCTTGAAGTTAAGGGTCCATCCATGTGTATCCAGTTGTAGGATTGGAAGCTCTTAATTGTAAGCTCTTTGGGGCAGGAACCGTATCTTTCTGTGAGTTTATGCATAACTGAGCATAATGTGGCCCAGATCTTCATTGGAGGGTCTGGGCACTATCATGTTATAAATAGTAACACCATTAACCCAGATTTTACCTGACTCTCTGCATCTCAGCAGGTATCTTTTGTCTACAGTCTGGAGAGTATTTATGCTTAGTTACGCTTCCTAGAAAGGCATCGGCTTCAGAATGAAACTGAATAGAGTTGCTGAGGTTTTGCCTTCATAACGCTGCCTGGGGGCTATTTGCAGGAAAGTTCTTCTAAGAAGTCGCAGCAGATCCCCAGTGACAGAGAAATTAGAGATTGGGAGTCTATACAAGAGATCTCGCAAATGATTCCAGATATCCAGACTGTTTTCCTTTGTGGAATTTCATACCATTTCTCCTAGTTTAATTGTCCTTTTTGAGATCTGTTGGTATTTTTGCTTTTCAGGTAATTGTAGTTTGATATCGTAGCTTTTTAGTTGCTATTTAACCCAGGTGTACATATTTAGCTGTTTAACTCTTCATAAATCAGTCCCTCTGACCCTTACTCATTTCTGTGATTTTTTTCATTCTCTTTGGTTTTCAGATATCGCTCAGATAATGAGGAACCAAGAGCTACATAGTATTGTAGGCGCAGTCTCATTAGTGCCACTGAGACACTTTTGCTTTCTTGTTTCTGACCTGATAGTTGCAACTGACAGTCCATTGACACCATATCACACATTTAATTTTCTGTTCACTATTGCCAGCATCCCATGTATTCTGTGAACATGGAATTGTGCTGCAGAATCTCAGCTTTTCCTGAAGGTGGGGGGAGAGGGGAAATGGTGCTTCTTGCCTTCATGGTTGTGAAGGTAACTGAAAATGCAAGACCAGTGTAACCAATGTCAGGTTGTCTGCTCTGAGAGACGTGAACTGGCACATTCGGGTCAAACAGAGAGTTGACTCTGAAACCTAACAATGCCACTTTAAATGTAGGCGTTAGCTTTGGCATTGTTGGTCATGTTAACAGAAACACTCAGTTAAGCTGCCAGCCACTTCCCGTTCCTCACCAGTTGCCACAAGCCCAGCAGCTAAAACCTCTAGATTCCCCTTGATAACATCTATGATGCAAAAGCAGCAAAGAATCCTGTGGCACCTTATAGACTAACAGACGTTTTGCAGCATGAGCTTTCGTGGGTGAATACCCACTTCTTCGGATGCTACTTGCATCCGAAGAAGTGGGTATTCACCCACGAAAGCTCATGCTGCAAAACGTCTGTTAGTCTATAAGGTGCCACAGGATTCTTTGCTGCTTTTGCATCNGCTGCTCTGCGCTCCAGCTCCGGGCTCCACTCCAAAGCCCTGCATGTGGGGACAGAGTAAATGCACTTTGTCTATCAAAATAAATAACGCAAGGGCCACTGTCATCGTAGCGAACATTTATATCCTGGAAGCCCCCCAAAGGTCCCAGTCGGGACTAGAGCCCCATTGTGCTGGGTGCTGTACAAATGGGTCAATCCCTGCTGCTGAGCCAAAAAATATTGTTTTTGTTTGTCCTGCAAAAATAGTGGTGATGCTTGTGCACAGGCCTGTCTCTTCTGGAGTCCTGAGTTCAAATGTGCAGCTAGGTCAGAAATATGAATGAAGTCGGTTAATCGTAGTTTTACAGTGATAGACACTAGTATCGAGCGACATTCCTGCTACTCCCCTCTCACACACATTTTGAAATTAGCAAACTGGTGCAATTAGCAGTTTCTGCTCTACGAAGTCCAAGGACTAGAGTAGATGGGTGTGTGTGTGTGTGTGTGTGTGTGTGTCAGGGTTGAAGTCCACTGTCAGAGCTGTGATTGATGAACTCGCTCAGTGCCTGTCTGCAGAGTCTCTGCTGCAGGCAGTGCTGTTCCTCAGTTTCATGAATGCTATGTGTTAATCCCAGATAGAGAGAGGAATCATTTAGGAATGATACAATGGGGTTAAACCTTGGATGAATAGAGGAAAATGAAGAAAAGGAAAATGTAGGCTGAGTGCCAGGAGAAAGTTGTAATGGTGAGCTCTGTAGACTGTGCAATTGTCTCCCAAGGGAAGGGGTAGATGCACTGCTACTTCGGACTCCTAAAAGTGGGCTGGATGGAAAACTAGAAAACGTACAAAACGTCTCTCTCTTTTCGGTGATTCTGAAACAGAAAGGTGTGTGTGTGTGTTTTGAG
Organism: Platysternon megacephalum; assembly: GCA_003942145.1. Classification (NCBI taxonomy): domain Eukaryota; kingdom Metazoa; phylum Chordata; order Testudines; family Platysternidae; genus Platysternon; species Platysternon megacephalum. The sequence goes on from QXTE01000374.1 coordinate 103,637, forward strand.
GGGGATGAATGAAGGAAAATTGCAGCCATTCTGTTCAACAGAAGCAATTGGAAAGGTCCCAAGGCAAGGAACTGTGAAATAGATTTGAAAATAGAGTTTTAAATAAAGAAATAAAGTCACGTGAGTGCCCTGTTGGCAGCTGCTAGCTGGCTGAGGAGTGACACTGGCAGAGTATTTAAAATATTCATTTTTAAATATTAAAAAAAAAAGAGAACGGGCCATTCAGTTTCTATCCTGCTGTGTTATTGGTTCAGCAACTGAATGAAATAACCATAGCTTAATGTTGAACGTTTTTAAAGATTGTAAACATGAATGTCCTTCTGCTCCTGACAACAGCATTCCAGCAGGACTGTGTCTCACCGGGACCCCTTCTCTGCCAGTATCATGCTGTGTGTGTCTTCAGCAAGATGGCTGCAACCAGGTGTATGCTTGGAAAAAACATTTTTAATTAAAGCCTTCAGTTGCAGATCCTTTCTGTTCTCTGAATGGCAGGAAGGGCTTCACACCCTGTGAACGTCTGAGCCAAACGGGAGCAGGTCTCCTTTAAGCACCTGTGTGTCCCTAGAAGACAGCGTTAAGGTCCCGTGGGCTGGGAATGTGTGCCATGGTTAGAGATGAAAACCCTAGGGCTAGAGAAGCGAGAGGTGAAATTTCTGCAGTAGGTGCAAACAGCACATCAGAAAGGCAAAGCATGAAAGTAATGTTTATTTAAAGAAATGATAAAGGGGGCTCTATCTGGGGAGATCTACTCATTTGCTAGTGGTTCCTCTAATAAACTAAGGTTAGGAGGAGGCTTGGTTTTGCTTTGCCTGTACTTGAGATGCAGGTCTCTCTAGCCAGCCTCATTAATAATCTGGGCCAATTTCTTCTCATTTTCAGCTAGTAAGAAGATGAAAAAATGGCTTTAATCAAAGCAAAATGAGAACAGCACAAGGGTGCTGCTGCCCCATAGGCTGTATCTTTGCATTTTAATGAGATTCTTAAAATTATACTTGAATTTTAAAATTTAAAGTGCGAATCCTAGGACTTCCCTGCAATGTTCTGGGTACAGTGGCTTTTAAGCCCATCTAACGCCCTGGGAAGGGAAGGGCACTGCTCACAGAGGAATGGGCATTCAAAACAATCAGGGAATGGGAGATTCATGTATCCCCTCAGAGCTAAGAAATTTACTCTAATGTGAAGAAAGAGTCAATTGGAGACCTGATCTTGAAAGATTTTTGTACTGACATCAGCCCTGGTGTAAGCAGATTGCAAATCCTATTGAAATCAGTAGGAGGTGAGCCTGTTTACACCAGGGGCTGAATTTGGCTCTTTGACTAAAGAGTAATGTGTTGCCTCTCAACCCCATATCTAGGGTTAAATTCAGATGTGCACGGGCATCTCCAGTGAAAGGGGCAGCTGCTGACACAGTCTGATTCTTCCTCTGGCAGACATCCTCAGGGAAGTGTAATTTGAGCAATTGCCAAGTTCTGAGCTTGCTTGGGAGCCAGAAATCCAAGATCTGAGAGTCCCAGGCCTGCTAAATTTGATTGCTTGCTTTAAAAACCATGGCACAAGCTGCTGTGCTCTCCTGATATCGCCTCTTACCTGTTGCATCCCACCCACCGTCTTTGAGATTTCTCCAAATACTCCTGGGGAGGCATAACTGAGGAAAGGAGCGCAGCCTCCTCTGAACTGGGTGACTAATTGTTTCAGAGCAGCATCCAAGTAACTTTTTACCTCTGTCACAGCGACTGATTTGGGCAGTACGACCCTTGGAACAGATAGGCCCGTTCCTCTTCAAAGAGCTGTATCTTCTTTAAACTGCCGTTTTTCTTAACATTTCCCACCATTGCACAGTTGTGCTGCCAACAGTGCAGCTCCACTGGTGGGAGTGCTAGTGTAGACCAGCCACTGGCATTCATAGCATTGTGTCATCTAGATGGGCCTGAGGGAGGTTAGATGCCAGAGTAAGAAAATGTCTATGCTGGTGCTGCCACTTAGATGATTGGAGATTTTCAGATACACGCTAGTGTAGACACAGACTATAACACTTTCTGCAGGTGTCATGCTAATATATCAGGCCATTTGCTCTCATTATTATTTCTTTAATTTAGCCTCATTGCAGCTGCTTTTATTCAGACCCAGGCCTGTGGTGGGGAAACTAGCTAGTATTCCTCTGTGATGTACCGGGCACAATCCAGACTAGCTGGAGGCTGTAGTAGCTTCCACCTGTGTCACTCACAAACAGCCTTCCAGCATGCAAGCTACACCCTCAGTGACTCTGTGTAACTGCAGCCTGCCAGCTGTACCCTGGCTCTCACCAGCCTGGGTTACACTGCAGGGTGACCCCAACTCATCCCCAGTCCTGGATCTTCCCCCCAGAAATGTATGTCCTGTACTGCCCAGCCCTTTCCTGGACAGTTCAAATATATAAAGTCCATTATTCCTTTAAGGGAAAAATATGGCAGTTTATTACCTTAAATAGTTACCCAGACACGTTAATTTAAACACTCTGAATTAGATAAAACAGTAAAACAAGTTTATTAACTACAAAGAGAGAGATTTTAAGTGGGTACAAATAATGAGGCATAAAAGTCAGAAATGATTATAAGAAAAATAAAGATAAAACTCTTACTAGTATCTACTTAGGGAATTATCTTAGTTACAAAGCACACTTTCTCACCACATGCTTCAGCAGATTACTGACCAAACTTTCAGGTCAGGACCCTTCCCCCGAGTCCAACAGCTGTTTCCTTTTGTCTTCTCAGGTGCAGAGAATGAGGTGGGCAGGGGGAGAGAGAGGGGTTTCTTGGGGTGTTTGTCCCTCCTTATTATAGTTTCAGTCACCCTCTCAAAAAACATTTCCAGTTGAGAACCAGGAGAGACAGAGTCTATGCGGAAGGATGTTTCCTGCTGGATTTTTTCATCTGTTTGAACGTCCTTTGTTTCGCTTTGTGCTTGATGACTCTGTTGACTGCTTAAATGCAAATTAAAGCAAGCACACATTCCTTTGTTTAGGACAGACCTGTCTGCTGACTTCTGCTTGGGTGGGGCTGTTGGGTTTGGAACACGGGTTAATAACATCGTCCAGGGGAATTTTATAACTTCACATACATGTTGCCACACATATTTTATCAGGACAATACTGACCAGCAAATTATGAGTTTTCAAATGATACCTTACAAGGCATACCTCGTACAAAGATTATTGCAATAGTGTGAATACAGGGGTGTATTCCATCACAGTATGTCTATACTGCAATCCAAGGGCGTGACTGCATCTTGTGTAGACACACCTGAACTAGATTCTGTCTAGCTAGCTTGGGTACAGGAGCAGTGACCCCATGGCAACATGCGCTTCCTTGTGGGCTAATCTGTGCTGAAGTCCACAAGACTTCACTGCCATAGCTTCACTGCTCTGGTGCTCAAGCTAGCTCAGATATGTTTACTCAATCTGCAGTCACACCCCGTGACTGCAGTATACCCAGACCCTAAGGCAATGAGTGCTAGTCTACGCTACACAACACACACTGTTTGAACTGTGCTGAGTCAGATTAGCTGACATGTTGACCATGGGTTTGGAGTCAGTGTAGACCAGCATCGTGTCAGCTAATGCTGATTAAACCTGGTCTGTGTTGATTGCAAAATCATGCTTAGTGTCATGTCAGTTAATTTGATTCTTCACATCTATATTCAAACATGGTAATATTTTGTAGTTGGAGGCCGGCCCTGAGAGTCTCTGCCTGGCCTCTGTAGGCCTGGGCAAGTCTGTCTTTCTTGTCAGTCGTTTCTTCTCATGGTGTCTGACAGAGAAACTGTGCTGAGGCTGGAGCATGGGGGTTCTTTGGAGATGAGTCCAAGTGGCCATTGACACCTTCACACCTTTCCCTCCTCTGACTCTGAGAGTAGGAGATGGTGCGTTGGATTATGTTCTAGGAATTATCGTGGGGAAGTTCTCTGGCTTGTGTTAGACAGGGGGTCAGACTAGGTGATCATTGGTCCCTTCTGGCCTTGAAATCTATGAATTTGTCCTTGTGTCTCTAGCACAGCGCACTACAGCCATGACAGTGAAGTTTACAAACCTGGTCCGATTTAAGTGCTATTCACTGTGATCTCTTAAAATGCTGTATGAAGCCATCAGTTTTACAGGGGTCTGAAATTCTGCACTGGTAAAATAGTGAACAGCAGGAATTCAACAGTAGAACTCAATGCAATATAAATACAGGAGATATGACACTGAATTGATGGGAAATCCCTTTGAGGTAACAGCAAAAATCAGCAACTTGTCCTAAACTAATAGCATAAGAACTCCACAATTAAAGTTGTAAGATAAGTTCCATTATAAGACTGATTACTGACCACTCCCCTCCCCTCAACTTCCCTCGAGAGGTCCTTTCCAAGTGGAATTCTCCCTATATGGTGTCCTGCCATAGGAGGATTTTTTTTTTAGATTGAGGTGAGATGGGAGAGAAGTGACTTCAGAAATCAATTATTTGACTTTTGGAAGAGAGTCGTCATGCTTTTTTGGCCTTCAGCTCAATAATAAAGCTTACAAGAAGTGGAAGATGGACAAATGACCAGGGAGGAGTATAAAAATATTGCTCAGGCATGCAGGAGTGAAATCAGGAAGGCCAAATCACACTTGGAGTTGCAGCTAGCAAAAGATGTTAAGAGTAACAAGAAGGGTTTCCTCGGGTATGTTAGCAACAAGAAGAAAGTCAAGGAAAGTGTGGGCCCCTTACTGAATGAGGGAGGCAACCTAGTGACAGAGGATATGGAAAAAGCTAATGTACTCAATGCTTTTTTTTGCCTCTGTCTTCACAAACAAGGTCAGCTCCCAGACTGCTGCACTGGGCAGCACAGCATGGGGAGGAGGTGACGAGCCCTCTGTGGAGAAAGAAGTGGTTTGGGACTATTTAGAAAAGCTGGATGAGCACAAATCCATGGGGCCGGATGCGCTGCATCCGAGGGTGCTAAAGGGGTTGGAGGATGTGATTGCAGAGCCATTGGCCATTATCTTTGAAAACTCATGGTGATTGGGGGAGGTCCCGGATGACTGGAAAAAGGCCCATCTTTAAAAAAGGGAAGGAGGAGGATCCGGGGAACTACAGGCCAGTCAGCCTCACCTCAGTCCCTGGAAAAATCATGGAACAGGTCCTCAAGGAATCGATTCTGAAGCACTTAGAGGAGAGGAGTGTTCAGGAACAGTCAGCATGGATTCACCAAGGGCAAGTCATGCCCGACTAACCTAATTGCCTTCTATGAGGAGATAACTGGGTCTGTGCATGAGGGGAAAGCAGTCAATGTGTTATTCCTTGACTTTAGCAAAGCTTTTGATATGGTCTCCCACAGTATTCTTGACAGCAAGTTAAAGAAGTATGGGCTGGACGAATGGACTATAAGGTGGATAGAAAGCTGGCTAGAGCATCGGGCTCAACGGGTAGTGATCAATGGCTTCATGTCTAGTTGGCAGCCGGTATCAGGTGGAGTGCCCCAAGGGCCGGTTTTGTTCAATATCTTCATTAATGATCTAGAGGATGGCGTGGACTGGGAAGCCTGGGTTCTAGGCGAAATCTCTGCAAATACTTTGCTCTTTGTGAAGAGTCTCCCACATCTCAACAGGAGCAAAGTGGGAGATGGTGTGAAATGCCTCAGTAGCTGTTAAACTGTGCAAGACCAGAGAGAGCAAGAGTGGGCTAAAATTTCTGTGGAGAATATTGACTCCAGAAGAGTCTTGAATCATTCTTCTTCTTTGCTCCATATAGTAGAAACTCTCTGTACAAGAGACATTTGCTCACCCAGGATATAAAAGAGTTAAAAAAATAAGAAAATTCACAAACACGTTAAGATGGATTCAAGAGGGGGTGGATGTGTTCTGGTGGTTGAGTATGTGTAACAGGGTGGCTGGCTGCTGAAGGGCTGGGGCTAGCCAACCCTGATTATAGAATGAGCCTCACCTTGTCCTATAAAGAGCTGCAGTGAAGGGGAGAAGCTCAGAAAGTGGTAGAGACACTGCAGAGTGCGAAAGGCTCCTGCAGGGAAGACCCTAAGCCCAGGGGAGCTGCAGTGAGCAGGAGGCTCCTGCTAGGGCTCCTGACTGAGGGAAAGGTTTGGGGCTGGAAACCAGTGCTGAGTGCTGAGGGAAGGCTGAGTCTGGTGGTATTGGGCCCAGCTCTTGCTAGAGACCCTGACTAGGAAGATGGGGCCTGGAAGCTAGGGGGCTGAGGAGGGTTGAGCTATAGCCAGGTGAAGCCTGAGAGAGTTTGAATTGGGACCTAGCTCTGGGAAGGAGGACTGGGGACTATGTAAAGGGAGAAAGCAGATGAACTGGGTTTGGGGCCTGGAATCCCAGTATGTAAGGACTCAATAAATGGGACCCCACGAGGGCAAAGTTTAATTACCTGTGGACTGTGAGTTAAGGGGCCCTGAAGAGGGGAGAAACTGGTGGCATGATACCACAGAGTGACCTCTGGCCACAAGGAAGTGCTCAGCAGGCAGCAAGCCCTGTTACAGCATGGGACAGGGAAGCAGGAATTCCTGGCTCCCAGTCCTGCTCTGGCACTTCGGGCTTTATGCATATGTTTTTTAAAACAGTCTGCATCAGTTTCCCCATCTGAAAACATGGATTGGAGCTGTGGAGTTGCAGGCCACTGTGCCACTCCAACGAGACTTCATGGATCAGAGGTTGGAGGGTCTGAGAAGGCAGCTGGTGTAGGGAGAAGGTAGGTTCATGGCTGTGCAAAGCCCCACCCCTCGGTCACGTTCGCTAATATTTCAGGGACCTGGATAGCAGAGTGGGGCTATAAGAACATAAGTGATCTCTTTCTACCCTCTGACAGAGTCTAGGGACACCATTCCTTACCCATCCTGGCTAATAGCCATTAATGGACTTAACCTCCATGAATTTATCCAGTTCTCTTTTAAACGCTGTTATAGTCCTAGCCTTCACAACCTCCTCAGGTAAGGAGTTCCACAAGTTGACTGTGCACTGTGTGAAGAAGAACTTCCTTTTATTTGTTTTAAACCTGCTGCCTATTAATTTCATTTGGTGACCCCTAGTTCTTGTATTATGGGAATAAGTAAATAACTTTTCCTTATCTACTTTCTCCACATCACTCATGATTTTATATACCTCTATCATATCCCCCCTTAGTCTCCTCTTTTCCAAGCTGAAGAGTCCTAGCCTCTTTAATCTCTCCTCATATGGGACCCGTTCCAAACCCCTAATCATTTTAGTTGCCCTTCTCTGAACCTTTTCTAGTGCCAGTATATCTTTTTTGAGATGAGGAGACCACATCTGTA
>QXTE01000374.1:112537-175505 GCA_003942145.1 Platysternon megacephalum
GCATGACCTGTTCTGTCCTTCCGATATATTTTGTACCCCGGAATGATTGTGTCCCATTGATTGTCCTCAGTCCACCAGGTTTCTGTGATGCCTATTATATCAATATCCTCCTGTAGCGGGGTGGTCCCCTGCTCCTGCCTGGAAGGGTTTGAAACAGCCCCCGGAGAAGGTTGTGGCTGGGAGCTGCTAAGCTGGGCTGATTGGGAAGTGGCTGCAGCTGGGCCACGCCCCAATCAGGCCCAGCTGGTCCCTATAAGAGGCTGTGAGCCAAAAGCCTAAACAGTCTCTCTCTGTTTGTAGAGGGAGAAGGGCCTGGCTGCAGGGAGCTAAGCACAGGGTACCTGAGTGGAGCAGGGCTGGGGAAAGGCAGAGGAGCCGGGGAGCTCTAGCCTGGAAAGCCCCAGGCTGCGGCCTAGTCTAAGGCCAATTGGGTACTGGGGTTGCAGAGGGCAGCCCACGGATTGGCAAAGGCAGCAGGTCCAAACCCAACCTGGCCTATGATGAGTGGCTTACACTGCAGTCTGCCCCAGGGTGTGGGGGCTAATTGGTGACTGGCAGTAGCCTACGACTGAGGCAAGGTGGGGATAGTGGGTGGGGGTTCCCCTGGGAGGGGGAGACCCAGAGAAAGGGGCACCTGGGTCCTGGGAGGGACACGGGCCAGTGGCAAGCCGGATCACCAGCCTGCAGGGAGCGCTCCAGGCCACTGGAAGAGCTAATTCCCGAGACGACCAGCAGGAAGCGCCGCAGGGGTGAGTCCGCTCGTCTACACCTCCTTTATCACGAGGCACTATAGTTCACCCATCTTATTATTTAGACTTCTAGCACTTTAAAAACTTGTCACTGTTTATTTTTCTGCCCTTTTCTGATGTGTCCAATTCTTTATGTGAATGTTTCTCGTCTGATCTGGCCCTTACATTATCCTCTGCTCCTGACTATAACCTAGAGAATCTCTTATCAATAGCCTCTCCTCTAAGAGAAGTCTCTGTCCAATCCACATGCTCCTCTGCAGCAGTCGGCTTTCCCCCATCTCCTAGTTTAAAAACTGCTCTGCAACCTATCCAGTTTATTACACTGAATGCAGCATGTGTGATTACCTGCCTCGTGGGCACATTACATATGTGTGCATTCAGTGCATGCAGCTCATGGACCTCAGAGACCGAGTATGCGCTGTTGAGACTAGAGTGGCTGAATTGGAGGAGTGAAAGGAGACCGTTACATACATGAGACTTTTCAGTAGAAGCGGATCCCACCCCCAGTCTGACAGCCTCTGTGCTGTTGCGGAGGATGAAAGTCTCAGGGAAGGAGAACATCAAGCTGGAGTGGAAGGAAACGATCCCATAGTTGGGACTCTCCTTCCAGATGAAGTCATGGTGTCTTCTTGGCACTGAGACTATCCCTGCAGGGTTTCAATGGTGGATGAGACAATGGTGTTGGGAGGAGGGATGTAGGTTTATTAGGAACTAAGAAACCTTTTGGGATAGGAAGGAGCTGTAAAGGGAAGATGGCCTCTATCTACACCAAATGGAACCAGATTGCTGGCGTGTATAAAAAGTTTGTAGATGAGTTATTAAACTAAGGGCTGGGGGAAAGCCGACAGTTGCAGAGGAGCACATAGTTCTGATAGAGACATCCCTTAGGGGAGGATTTATTAAAGGGGATTCTCTATATCCTAGTAAAAAGGAGAGAATAGAAGTTGATAAAGGACAGGTAGGAAAGAGTCCCATTCAGTTAAACCACATGAAAGCAGACAACTAAATATTCACAAATTTGATTAGTGCTTGTTCACAAATGATAGAAGATAAATATTAAGATGGGTGAACTTGAGTGCCTGGCATTAAATGAGGATATTAATGTAATAGGCCTCACAGAAACTTGGTGGAATGATGATAATCAATGGGACACAGTAATACCAGGGAACAAAATACATAGGAATGACAGAGTAGGTCATGCTGTTGGGGAAGTGGCACTATATATGAAAGAAAGCATAGAGTCAAATATAGTAAAAATCTTCAGTGAATCAAACTGTACCATGGAGTATCTATGGATAGAAATTTCATGCTTGAATAATAAGAATATAGCAGTAGGAATATACTGCTGACCAGGACGGTGATGGTGACTGTGAAATGCTCAGGAAGATTAGAGAGGCTACCAAAACAAAAAACTCAGCGATAACTGGGGATTTCAGCTATCTCTGTATTGACTGGGTATTTGCTACCTCAGGATGGGATGCAGAGATAAAATTTCTAGATGCCATTAATGACTCTTGGAGCAGCTAGTCCTGGAACCCACAAGGGGAGAGGCTATTCTTGACATAGTCCTAAGTGGCACCTATAGCTGAACTGCTTGGTAATAGCGACTATAATGTAATTAAATTTAACATCTTGTCTGGGGGAAAATATCAAAGAAATCCACCACTGTATCATTTAACTTAAAAAAAAAAAAAAAAAAAAAAAAAAAGGGGGGGGGGGGGGGGGGAACTACACAAAAACGAAGAAGCTAGTTAAATGGATTTTCACAAGAGTGAAATGCCTGCAAGCTGCATGGAAGCTTTTTAAAAACACCGTAATAGAGCCTCAAACTAAATATATACCGTACCCCATCCTCCCCAAGAAACAGTAAGAGGACCAAAAAAATACCACCAGGCTCAACAACAGATTAAAAGGGGCGATTAGAGACAAAAAGACATCCTTTAAAAATTGGAAGTAAAACCTAATGATGAAAATAGAAAGAAGCATAAACTCTGGCACATCAAGTGTAAAAATATAACTAGGCAAGCCAAAAAAAGAATTTGAAGAGCAATTAGCAAAAGACGCAAAAAATAACAGCAAAAAAACGTAAGTACATCAGAAGCAGGAAGCCTGCCAAACAATCAGTGGGGCCACTGAATGATCAAGCAGCTAAAGGAGCACTCAAGGCAGACAAGGCTGTTCTGGAGAAGCTAAATGAATTCTTTGCATCAGTTTTCACTGCAGAGGATGTGAGTCAGTTTCCTACACCTGAGCCATTCTTTTTATGTGACAAATCTGAGGAATTGTCCTAGACTGAGGTGTCAATAGAGGAGGTTTTGGAACAAATTGATAAATTTAACGGTAATAAATCGCCAGCAGCAGATGGTATTCGCCACTCAAATATGAAATTGTAGAACTACTAACTGTGGTATATAACCTATCACTTAAATCAGCCTCAGTACCAGATGACTGGAGGATAGCTAATGTAACACCAGTTTTTTAGGAAGGCTCCAGAGGCGATCCTGGCAATTATAGGCCAGTAAGCCTAACTTCAGTACCAGGCAAATTGTTTGAAATTGTAGTAAAGAACAGAATTATCAGACTCGTAGATGAACCCAATATGCTGGGGAAGAGTCAACATGGCTTTTGCAAAGGGAGATCATGCTTCACCAATCTATTAGAATTCTTTGAGGTGGTCAACAAGCATGGTCCAGGGCAGGGGTGCCCAACGCGGTGCCCGCGGGCGCCATTGAGCCCGCTGGGGGCTGTAAGTGCGCCCGCGTAGCCCTCGAGGGTTTTTTTTTTTTTTTTTGGCACCCGCCAGAAGAAAAAGGTTGGGGACCACTGGTACAGGGTGATCCAGTGGCTATAGTGTACTTGGACTTTCAGAAAGCCTTTGACAGGGTCCCACACCAAAGGCTCTTAAGTGAAGTAAGCAGTCATGGAATAAGAGGGAAGGTCCTCTCATGGATCAGTAACTGGTTAAAAGATTGGAAACAAAGGGTAGGAATAAATGGTCCGTCTTCACAGTGAAGAGAGGTAAATAGTGGGGTCCCCCAAGGATCTGTACTGGGACCAGTGCTGTTTAACATATTCATAAATGATCTGGAAAAAGGGGTAAACAGTGAGGTGGCAAAGTTTGCAGATAATACAAAATTACTCAAGACAGTTAAGTACAAAGGTGAAAGCACAGAGTTACAAAGGGATCTCACAAAACTGGGTGACTGTGCAAGAAAATGGCAGATGAAATTCAGTGTGAAGTAATGCAAAATGGAAAACATACTCCCAACTATATATACAAAATGATGGGTTCTAAATTTGCTGTTACCACTCAAGAAAGAGATCGTGGAGTCATTGTGGATAATTCTCTGAAAACATCTGGACAATGTGCAGCGGCAGTCAAAAAAGCTAACAATGTTATGAACCATTAGGAAAGGGATAGATAAGACAGAAAATATTGTAATGCCACTATCAATATCCATGGTACACCCACACCTTGAATACTGCATGCAGTTCCGGTCGCCGCATCTTAAAAAGATATACTAGAATTGGAAAAAATACTGAAAAGGGCAACAAAAATAATTAGGAGTATGGAACAGCTTCCATCTGAGGAGAGATTAAAAAGACTGGGACTGGTCATCTTAGAAAAGAGACGACTAAGAGGGGTTATGATATAAGTCTATAAAATCATTACTGGTGTGGAGAAAGTGAATAAGGAAGTGTTATTTACCCCTTCACATAACTCAAGAGCCAGTGGTCACCCAATGAAATTGATAGGTAGCAGGTTAAAACAAATATAAGAAAGTATCAGTCGATAATTGCCCTGTTCTGTTCATCCCCCCTGAAGCACCTGGCATTGGCCGCTGTCAGGAGTCAGGACAGTAGCGGCGCCAGCTCTTCCGGCGCCCTAGGTGGCGGAAGGTCCCGCCCCCGAAATGCCGCCCCCAACAGCGGCGGCGGAAGGTCCCGCCCCCAAATTTCAACGGGCGGCTGGGGCGCCGGCGCCCCCAAAATAGCAGTGCTCTAGGTGACGGCCTAGGTCGCCTAATGGGTTGCGCCGGCCCTGAGTCAGGATACTGGTCTAGATGGATCATTGGTCTGACCCAGTATGGCCATTCTTATGTTCTTACTTGATCACTTTCCCCAAGTTAACTATGTTCCTCAAGACAATGCAGCTGGATCAATGCAGATAGTGACAGGTGCTGCAGACAGAGTGTTTTCAACAATGGGACGAGGATTGTGGGATGATACCGGAAGAGAGCAGATTGTGCCCAGGTCTGATGGCATTCAGATCTAGATGGAAGTCTCTCCAGTTTGATGGAGGCTTCCACTGGGAATGGTGCCAGAGAGAAGAGAAAAGCAATTCACGCCCAGACAATACATGCAAGTCACCCACCTATTGGAAGGGGGAAAGGAACACATCTCTTTTTGGTTGGAGCTTTCTTCTCTTAATTCCGTCTGTGCTTTGATACCATGGTGATAAGTGTCTTTTACAAACCTGAACTCTCTAGCTGGCTAGTATGTTATTCACATAATGGGCATGTCTGACTACCTTACTGTGTGAAAGCGAATGAGCTGCAACAGGAATTGCCACTTTCCTCTAAAGCAGGAAAGGGTTTTTAGGGTTGACCAGGGCTTTAGTCCTGTGAACGCTTACACCCGGGTAATGTTATATACTCAGTGGGACTGCTCACATGAGTGTTCGCAGGATCAGGGCCCAGACTGTTGTGTATTATTTCTTTTTCATTGACAGTGTTATAGAACATACTTAAAGAGTAGCTTGTGGATCCCGTCTGCTCATTGGGTCCAATTCTCATCTAGCTCAAACCAGTGTAAATCAGGAACAACTTTACTGAAGTCATCTGTGTTGCACTGGTGTTAGTGAGATGAGAACTGGGCCCATTGTTTTTATTTTTTGAGGGAAGGGTCTGAGAGTACCACAGCAGTAGCTCAGAGGTTCTTAACTGAGACGTGCATGAACTACAGCCCACCATTGAGGGGTATGTAGCATATTTACCTTCTCTTTGCGCTAATGGGAGGGAAGGATCCTGGGAGTGGAATAAGGAGTCTCCTTTTAACAATCCCTGCTTCAGAACAGTAGCTGAAATGGCTGTGCATCATCCTTTCCTTGTGAAACAGTTATTTTTTGGTAAACCCTTACCATTACTTTAACATGCCCCTCCCTAGAGCTGTCCATGTATTTCTACCACACTGTATAATTCAACTGTAGCAGGCCATGAATGCTCATGTGTTCTCTGCCTATCTGGTTTGCATCCAGTTGGCAAGTCTTGCTTTTTGCCTTTGGGTGTGTTTTTAAAAAAGATGTGACATTCAGAATCCAGCTCCACGGCCCCAGTGAATCCAGCTCCACTGCCCCAGTGAAATGTCAGGGGGGTTTAAGTTGTAAATTAAAACTTGTAGCCATCCCTTGCTCCATCTATTGTCATTAATAATATATTGCTGCTTCTGGAAATGACTGCTCTGTTCCAGGCACAGTCATGAAACATGTTTTTCTTTTTAGCAGGAGTAGTGTGCCTTTGTTCTTCATCTGGGTAACAAGAATTTTAGTAACATGCTATTGCCAACCCCAAGCCTTCAGAATCCTGAGACTGGCTTAACAATCATGAGATTTTTTTTGATTGGATTTTTGGATCATTTGGATTTTTTTCTTTTTTTTGCCTACTTGTTTTCTGAGCCTGTAGGGCACACTCGCTTCATGCTTCCAAGCTTTTCTCTGCAACCATGAGCATTAGAAACTTGCTTTTTTAAAACAAGAAAGCTGAGTTTTTCATGCCATCTGTTGATTCCAGCAGCTGGGGCTTTAAGAAAAACACCAAATATCATGAGGCTCACAATAAAATCACAAGAATTGGCAACACTGAAACTTTCACTAGGCATTTTTTATTTTAAAACTATTGTGCAGGGGATATGGTGGGCCGAAGAGCAGGTCTTTACCCCTCTAGAGAACTGAAGTGCTGTCCTGCATCACAAGTGCAACTGTGTTGCTTGGTTTCATAATCTTTAGTGGACAATTGGTTCACTTCACAGGGTAACTTCCCATTTTGGCTTGAGTGTAACATGTGATCAGGTAAGACCCAGGGCTGGAGGTTAAGGTTGAGGTGCACTGGAAGGATTAAACAGCAGATGTTTCAAGTCAGGGTTGAAATGCATGGACTTTATTCTCAGCAGATTGAACTCCTGCTTCTCAGACTTTTAAACAGGAAAACAAGAGACCCTCAGATGATTGTTGTGGAATCCTTTTCTTCTTGGTTTTGCTGCTTTTTAAGAGCACATGTACATATTTTGGAGCAAAGGTGGTTGTTCTGCTTCCTTGCATGTGAGACCCCCTCAGGGCCCCTCCCTGGGGATTCACCTGACAGACCTTGGCAGCGTTCACAGGCTGCAACTGCCAGCTAAGTGTCAAATGTTCCCCGGCGTTCCTGAGGTAACAAATGAGCGGAGCAGAGCCTGTAGCTCGCGGCTCCTTCAGATGGCTGTGAGGGTTCTGTGGGTGAGGTGAATTGGCAGCTGTGTGGGGAGGAAGCCTGCACTGCTGCTGCCCACACAATGCCAGTGTTGTTAGCTCCTTACTTTCAAGTATGTGTAGGCAGAGTCAGAATGAGCTCTCCCCTGACATCTGGTGGTGAGCTGTGGAAAAGGACTTCAGGGGCTGATGTCGTTTGCATGGGCACACCCACCCTGCCTAGCATGAAGGGACTGCTTGCCCAAATGGTCACTTTGGCTGCTGTGGGATCCCCAGTCTCTTTGTTATTGGGGCAGGAGTAATAAAGGGTTGTTATCCTGGTTATGTGAATCAAGGACAGTAGAACTGTACTTGGCATTTTATGACGGAGGGACTCGCCCTCAACTAGGTAGCACTCGCTAGGCAAGGGATATGGGTTCCAAACCCCAGTGAAGTGAGAGAGGCTGGGGATAGGTATGTGCATGTGGTAGTGTGGGCTGCGTGTGAGGGCTGTAAACACCACTTTTACTCCTCTTCTCTCCAGTGTGTGATAGAGCTAATTTTGACTCCCTTAGGAGTCTTGTTACATGCTACAGAGCTGAAATCACTGATACCTAGGTCTAAGTGTTAGACCTACTTTGGGCTAGTGGTGCACTAGCACTGAGGCTCCCCTACTACCAGCTAAAATCACTGAGAGCTGAAGTCACTAAGGAGCCGAGATTGCTGAGAGCTGTGTTAAGGGGGCGGGCCTGAAGACAAGTTGGTGAGTGGCTTGCAGGATGGCTAGCCTAGAGGAGCAGATAGCGGAGAGGCATGGTGTGCGGAGTGGCTAGCAGGGTGGCTGGCGAAAAGGAGTGGCTAGCAGGACAGCTAGCGGAGAGGAGCGGATAGCGGAGAGGCGTGGCGAGCGGAGCGGATAGCGGAGAGGCGTGGTGAGCGGAGAGGCGTGGCGAGTGGAGCGGATAGTGGGGCGGCTGGCGGAGCGGATAGCGGAGAGGCGTGGCGAGCGGAACGGATAGTAGGGCGGCTGGTGGAGCGGATAGCGGAGAGGTGTGGCGAGCGGAGCGGCGTGGCGAGTGGAGCGGATAGCGGAGAGGCGTGGCGAGCGGAGCGGCGCGGCGCGCGGAGCGGCTAGCGGAGAGGCGTGGCGAGCGGAGCGGATAGCGGGGAGGCGTGGTGAGCGGAGAGGCGTGGCGAGTGGAGAGGAGAGTGGGGCGGCTGGTGGAGCGGATAGCGGAGAGGGGTGGGGAGTGGGGCGGATAGTAGGGCGGCTGGCGGAGCGGATAGCGGAGGGGCGTGGCGAGTGGAGCAGATAGTGGGGCGGCTGGTGGAGCGGATAGCGGAGAGGTGTGGCGAGCCGAGCGGCGTGGCGAGTGGAGCGGAGAGCGGAGAGGGGTGGCGAGCGGAGCGGATAGCGGAGAGGCGTGGTGAGCGGAACGGATAGTAGGGCGGCTGGTGGAGCGGATAGCGGAGTGGTGTGGCGAGCGGAGCGGCGTGGCGAGTGGAGCGGAGGGGGGAGAGGCGTGGCGAGCGGAGCCGATAGCGGAGAGGCGTGGTGAGCGGAGAGGCGGGGCGAGTGGAGCGGATAGCGGAGAGGCGTGGCGAGGGGAGCGGATAGCGGAGAGGCGTGGTGAGCGGAACGGATAGTAGGGCGGCTGGTGGAGCGGATAGCGGAGGGGTGTGGCGAGCGGAGCGGCGTGGCGAGTGGAGCGGAGGGGGGAGAGGCGTGGCGAGCGGAGCCGATAGCGGAGAGGCGTGGTGAGCGGAGAGGCGTGGCGAGCGGAGCGGATAGTAGGGCGGCTGGGGGAGCGGATAGCGGAGAGGCGTGGCGAGCGGAACGGATAGTAGGGAGGCTGGTGGAGCGGATAGCGGAGAGGTGTGGCGAGCGGGGAGGCGTGGCGAGTGGAGCGGATAGCGGAGAGGCGTGGCGAGTGGAGCGGATAGCGGAGAGGCGTGGCGAGCGGAGCGGATAGCGGAGAGGCGTGGTGAGCGGAGAGGCGGGGCGAGTGGAGCGGATAGTGGGGCGGCTGGTGGAGGGGTGAGCGGAGAGGCGGGGCGAGTGGAGCGGATAGTGAGGCGGCTGGTGGAGTGGATAGCGGAGAGGCGTGGCGAGTGGAGCGGATAGCGGAGCGGCGTGGCGAGCGGAGCGGATAGTGGGGCGGCTGGTGGAGCGGATAGCGGAGAGGCGTGGCGAGTGGAGCGGATAGTAGGGTGGCTGGCGGAGCGGATAGCGGAGAGGCGTGGCGAGCGGAGCGGATAGCGGAGAGGCGTGGTGAGCGGGGCGGATAGCGGAGAGGCGTGGTGAGCGGGGCGGATAGCGGAGAGGCGTGGTGAGTGGAGCGGATAGTGGAGAGGCGTGGCGAGTGGAGCGGATAGTGGGGCGGCTGGCGGAGCGGATAGCGGAGAGGCGTGGTGAGTGGAGCGGAGCGGATAGTGGGGCGGCTGGTGGAGCGGATAGCGGAGAGGCGTGACGAGTGGAGCGGATAGTAGGGCGGCTGGCGGAGCGGATAGCGGAGGGGCGTGGCGGGAGGCGCGGAGGGGGGTGGTGAGTGGAGCGGAGAGGCGTGGCGAGTGGAGCGGAGAGGCGTGGTGAGGGGAGCGGAGAGGCGTGGCGAGTGGAGCGGATAGCGGCGAGGCGTGGTGAGCGGAGAGGCGTGGCGAGTGGAGAGGATAGTGAGGCGGCGGGTGGAGTGGATAGCGGAGAGGCATGGCGAGTGGAGCGGATAGTGGGGCGGCTGGCGGAGCGGATAGCGGAGAGGCGTGGCGAGTGGAGCAGATAGTGGGGCGGCTGGTGGAGCGGATAGCGGAGAGGCGGGGCGAGGGGAGCGGAGAGCGGAGAGGCGTGGCGAGCGGAGAGGCGTGGCGTGGCGAGTGGAGCGGAGAGCGGAGAGGCGTGGCGAGCGGAGAGGCGTGGCGTGGCGAGTGGAGCGGAGAGCGGAGAGGCGTGGCGAGCGGAACGGATAGTAGGGCGGCTGGCGGAGCGGATAGCGGAGAGGCGTGGCGAGCGGAGCGGAGAGGCGTGGTGAGTGGAGCGGAGAGGCGTGGCGAGTGGAGCGGATAGTAGGGCGGCTGGCGGAGCGGATAGCGGAGAGGCGTGGCGAGTGGAGCGGATAGTAGGGCGGCTGGCGGAGCGGATAGCGGAGAGGCGTGGCGAGCGGAGAGGCGTGGCGAGTGGAGCGGCGAGCGGAGAGGCGTGGCGAGCGGAGAGGCGTGGCGAGCGGAGAGGCGTGGCGTGGCGAGTGGAGCGGATAGCGGAGAGGCGTGGCGAGCGGAACGGATAGTAGGGCGGCTGGCGGAGGGGATAGCGGAGAGGCGTGGCGAGCGGAACGGATAGTAGGGCGGCTGGCGGAGCGGATAGTGGAGAGGCGTGGCGAGCGGAGAGGCGTGGCGAGCGGAGAGGCGTGGCGAGTGGAGCGGATAGCGGAGAGGCGTGGCGAGCGGAGTGGAGTTGATAGCAGGGCGGCTGGCGGAGCGGAGTGGATAGCAGGACGGCTGGCGGAGAGACGCAGCTGGCGGTGAAGACTGCAGCAGACCCCCACGGAGAGGCATGGCAATCAGCTGTCAACCCAAGCAGCGGAGCATGTAAGATGCCCACCTCCCACTTCCACCCAGGCTGGGAGGTAAACTCTGCAGAGGAACTTCTGAACTCTGGGGGCTGCACTGACCAAGGTCAGAAACTGTGGGTGGGGTGACTGCTGGACTTAAGACCCTGAGGGGAAAAGGATACTGCCAAACTTACTTGTGGGTGGGTCTTTTGCTCATGGTTTGTGTTATGAATCCTGTTTGTGATGTTTCCCCAACATAATGCCGCATTCGTTCCCTCCTTTATTAAAAGGCTTTTGCTACACTCAGACTCTGTGCTTGCGAGAGGGGAAGTATTGCCTCGTAGAGGCGCCCAGGGGGGTGGTATGTAATTGTCCCAGGTCACTGGGTGGGGGCTCGAGCCGGTTTTGCATTGTGTTATTGAAAAGGGACTGAATCCAGCCCTTGTTGCTGCCAACTCTGACGGGCAGGAAGATTACATATGTGACATTCAATTAGATAATTAAAAACATCAAAAATCCCTAAAAGCTGATCATACATGATCTGAGAGCAAGCGTGAAGCAGCTCAGGTTCCTGCCTGAAGGGCACCAAGTGTGGTGTCAGGGCTGAGCAAATGGAGGCAGAGAAAAAGTAAGTGACTAGCTCCATGTCTCCTGATCCTGTCTTCTATCCACTCAGACCACCCTTCTGCCCTATAACAACTACAAATTGTACTACCCCCCCCTTCATTAAGCTAGCACCTGTGAAGACCTTAAAATATCAAATAAATACACTTTAAACCAATCAGGAACATCATTTATTCTGCTGTGTACCTGCCTGGTCCTGAGTTCAAGGTGTGGTGTCGCCCCTGGTAATGCTGAAGTCTCTAGCACCCAGTCCAGGGAAAAGCATGCTGCTCTCTGTGCCGTTTGTGCTTTAACTGATGCTTCTGCCTGCTGAAGAACACACAAGCTAATGTTGCTATCACCAGTTCAGCTCTGCTTGTGTTAGCGACAGTGGGAATGCTAGTGTAGACAAGCTGCTGGTGTTTCAAGCACTGCATTGCCTAGGCCATGTCTGAGCATGATTAGTGTAAAAACAACAGCAACTACCTTGAGCTCTGTTCACCCAAGGGTTCCCACCATTTGAGCCAATGGTAGCAATGTTGGGTTTTTTTGGCTAAAAGGCCTCATGCAGAACCCATCATAGATCCCTGTAATCTTTGGGATATTAGCAGGTTTTAAAAAGGATATTTGTAATGTTTAAGGCTGCACAGGCATCCCCATAATGATCGGGGTTGGAAACTGTGTTGGTATTGGGAGAATTTCAATTCCCATTAGAAACAGTTAGGTCCCCTGAAGTGTCTCATTCAAATGGCACCTGAAATGCACTACAGAGTTAAAGAATAGTTCTCTGCCATTTAAGAATGTCAAGGCAAGCGTTGAGAGAGCGATTCCAGCTTCTAAATGGATTGCTTCTCACGTTAAAGATGTACATCCTGTGAGCCAGTGAAAATGGAATGCAAGCCAGATAACGATGTCTGAAGCATCTGGGCCCATGGGTGTATTCATCCCTAAGTTCCCATGTGCAATATTTTGGTATGTTCGTAGTAGCTTTAATAATATGGAAGTGGTGAGCATGAATTTGATATGTGCTGCCATAGTACAGTTTAACCGGCTGCTGATCCTTTGGGGCAGCCCAGAATGCCTTGTATGAGGAGGTAGTTCCTTTAAGGCTGGGTTTTTGGGAGTGGTAATTTGCAGATGGGACACATGACAGTGGGGTCATATGACCACAGGATGGAAACAAAGTGTACTAGAAAAGAGCCAGCTGCTCATATTAGGTGAGATCAGGGCTGAGGCAAGACCTGTGGGTAAGATTCTATACAGCCACCAGGCAGAGTGCCTGGAAACAGAGCCCCAGGGTCTTAGCACGAAGAAGGGAGGAATGGAAGAAACCTGAGGAAGGGCTGGGGTAAAGGATTTAAGAGGAAAGGCAGCCAACCAGAACAGGAAGTAGCCCTGTGGGAATAGTGATGCTGATGAATGAGACTGAAGCAGGTGACCTAGATATAGGGTGACCAGATGTCCCGATTTTATAGGGACAGTCTCGATATTTGGGGCTCTTTCTTCTATAGGCTCCTATTACCCCCCCACTCCCTGTCCTGATTTTTCACACTTGCTATCTGGTCAGCCTGCCTAGATAGGGCTTCAAGGCTGGAGCACAGGGTAGAAGGGGGGGATGAGCTCCCTCACGTCTTTGGCTGTACCTCCTGGAGGGGTGAATGGAC
Organism: Platysternon megacephalum; assembly: GCA_003942145.1. Classification (NCBI taxonomy): domain Eukaryota; kingdom Metazoa; phylum Chordata; order Testudines; family Platysternidae; genus Platysternon; species Platysternon megacephalum. Next base: position 125,541 of record QXTE01000374.1, read on the forward strand.
AATGCTGTGCCAAGGGGAAGGGAACGGGATGGAGAGCCCTGCATCATGGGGCAGAAAGAGCTATGCCTAGAGGGGTAGAAGCAACAGACTAATTAAGAAACCCTGTTTCGCAAGAAGGAACTGCTTGTGCCTGGGAGACAAGGGAGCTGTCTGTGTTTGCTGTGTCATGTCTTAATAAACCAGCCCCTGGCAGGGGAGATGATGTTCAAAACGTGTGTGTATGTGAGAGAATTTTTCTGAGAACCAGAGGGGAAATGGAGACATGGATGATCAGGCTCTGCGATGGACCTGTACTACACGGCTAAAATCGACATAGGAGATGAGCTGGGAAAAGCTCTTCTTTAGTTATAAAATGGTAATGAACATTCTTCGAGCTTAGAAGAATGATGAGACACTGTGGTTACAAACCATGGCTCATTTGCTGAGTAGGTGCTGATTATCTGAAGACATTTAAGCCAAAGGGGTTTTAGCATGAGTTCCCATTGCTTTAATTGTGAGAATGGCTTTGTCTTTGTACGAGTCACACAGATGCTACACAAATGTTTGTTTTACTACATATCCCCTTAGTTAACAAGGGCCTTGCAGTTTCTAAGGAAATATGCAAAATTATCACTACAGGCAGAACATGTACATTAAGGCTTATTAAGCTAAGTACTGTGATAAACTGTTACTTCCAGAACATGTATGGATATTAATAAAGAGGAAAGTTAGCAGAACTGTGAGACTAAGAAACGCGGAATCTGCAATAGTGTATGGACTCCAGCTGGAGCCAGAAGCTTACTTTAAGCAAACAGAAATGGCAAGAGACGTTAGAATGTCCCTTTGCTTCAGGGATGATATGTAAAGCAAATGCACAATGGAGGGGAAGAAAGCAGGGAAATATGGCTGAGGAAAAGGAAACAGAGTGATAATGTGCAAATATCAAGCCAAGCATAAAGAGGCATCAGGCCAGGGAGCAAAATTTTAAGGTAGAAGAGGTGATACACCTTAAATAGAGTCTGAAAAGGCCAAATGATAGAGAGGTAAGAACCAAATGGGGGGATAGCAGAAAAATCAGTGGTTTAAAGGAGGTTATGGAATAAATCAATCAGTAGGGGACAGAGACTGGGCAAGTCCGGAAGCACAAACACTTAAAAGACTCAGTGAATGGGAAAGTTTGGGTCAGTATTCAATATGATGTGCAGTAAGCTCCCTGCACATTTTCATTAATACTAACTGGAGCTGTGCGGCTGCATTGCAGCAGGTTGCATTAAATAGTCCCATGTAGAGCAAGAACTTCAGGGTAAGAGTGGGAGAAATAAACCTAATAAAAAGAATGTTTGTCGTTGTTACAGGGTGGCGGGCCCTTTTAAAGGGAGATAGGTCTGAGCCCACCTGTGGCACAGCAGATTTGTCTGCCCAAGTTGAGGGAATGAATTAAGTTATGTGACAGACGGTCATGTGACTAAACCAAGTCCTTTTCTGAGGGGAGGGGAAAACAGAGGCCTGTGGGCAGCTAAGAGGGGATTGCAGGGTGACACTGAGGGAAGAGAGTATCTTCTGCAGTGCTCCCTGAGGAAGGGAGTCAGGCTAGAAAGCTGTAGCTGGAAGGTTTGTCCCTGTTGGGGGAAGGTAAAGAAGGCAGGCTCAGAGAGCCAGAAGAGATAGTAGCTCAGGGAGGAAGGGCTGGGCTCAACCTAAGGCTGGGGTAGAAGACTTTTGTGTTAATTTTGAAGTTCATCTCAATAAACCAGACCCCAAGAAGGGCTGTTGTTGGACTTGTGAAAGTCTCCCGTGAGTATTTGAGGAGTCCAAGAAGGGAGGTTGAGGGAGGAGGCTGCAGAGCCACCCTTGGCCACCAGGGGCACTTGGGAGACAGCTGACCCTGTTACAGTGGTTTAATGTTGGGTCTCGTGGGAGCCCAGGCAGGTAACTCTGACTAAGAAGACTGTTTGGCATCTTGGACACCTGGTGAGGGAGGCATACCCATGATGGAAGTCAGAGCTATTGGAAATGCAAGAGGGCGCAGTAGGCTGGCCAAAGTCACATGGCTCAGCAGGACCACCCTGACCCATCTGTGAGACTCAGTTGGCTTGTTAGTTCCTAGTGAGCCTGTTTTGGCTCATTGATGGCCTGGTGAGGAAGGAGCCTCATAAGGCCACCAGTAGGGGTTGGAGGGTCTGGCTTATGGGAATACGGGGGAGCCATGAGCCTCCTAAGTATCATGAGAAGGAGGACCTTTTAGGATTAGGCTCCTAAAGCTTGCAGGAGGTGGGGTTTGTGAGACCCAGTGAGCCAGATAGCCTATCTCTGAAGCTATTTCAATGAGGCTTATCTCAGGGATGAGAGTCTACCAAGATGCTGCTCCCCCAGCCTAAGTAGGGCTGGGGGAGCAGCAGGAGGAACCAGGATATGTGATGTTCATCATTTCCTGTCATCCCCCTGAAAGAGGGACTGGGGGAGCAGGAAGAAAAGTGGGAAGGTTCTTCTCTATTCATTTTCACTGATCCGCAAGTCTTCCTCTCAGAAACATTTGCCCATTTCTTACAGACCGTAGGAAGAGAATCCTTGTCCTATTGATACTAGAAAAATGACATAAGGAGGAGTTGTACTCCTATGCACCTCCTAGGCTCTGCAGGAGAAGAACCTTGATCCTGATGACTTAGAAATTTGCTGGAGTGGGACTTATTTTCTGTTGATCCTAGAAGGTCTGCAGAATCAGAACTCCCCTCCACAGGGAGTTGGGTGCGGACTGTACTGTTACCCACTCAATTTAGTACACCACACCTATACCCTACTGAGGGCTCAAGGCATGACCTGGTCAATTTAGTACACCACACCTATACCCTACCGAGGGCTCAAGGCGTGACCCCATCAATTTAGGCACCCACACCCTTTCCCTTCCGAGGGCTCAGTATCCTTACCCACGGGGCTCAGGAAGAAACCTGGTCAATTTAAGAACCCGCCCTTTCCCTCAGGGCTCTACGGGTCTGTGGAACCTTTTCCCAGTGAAAGAGCCTTACACAGTTGTGCTCTAAACATGTATTTATTAGCAACACACAGAGAATACATAGACCAAGCAAATCTCTTATGCTCACCACTCCCAATATACAGACAAATTTCACCTGATGGCCAGTCAGGATTCACTGGTCTGGGGGTTCTCGGTGCTGCCTCTGCATATCACTGTCATGCAGAGGGGTCAGAGTTCCAGCAGCTTGATGTTGAACAGCAGTCCAGAAATGGTTCCCAAAGAGCACTGTTTTTCATTTACATTATATAGGTAAAACTAGCTCCCTCCTTCAAATTTACTAAACCTATCACATTACCACACTCCTAAATAATAAAAATGTTAACCAATTACGCACTGGCACCTATGTTCTTTACATTTTATCTTTCATGCCCAAATTGTAACTTCATAGAATCATAGAATATCAGGGTTGGAAGGGACCTCAGGAGGTCATCTAGTCCAACCCCCTGCTCAAAGCAAGACCAATCCCCAACTAAATCATCCCAGCCAGGGCTTTGTCAAGCCTGACCTTAAAAACCTCTAAGGAAGGAGATTCCACCACCTCCCTAGGTAACCCAGTCCAGTGCTTCACCACCCTCCTAGTGAAAAAGTTTTTCCTAATATCCAATCTAAACCTCCCCCACTGCAACTTGAGACCATTACTCCTTGTTCTGTCATCTGGTACCACTGAGAACAGTCTAGATCCATCCTCTTTGGAACCCCCTTTCAGGTAGTTGAAAGCAGCTATCAAATCCCCCCTCATTCTTCTCTTCTGCAGACTAAACAATCCCAGTTCCCTCAGCCTCTCCTCATAAGTCATGTGCTCCAGCCCCCTAATCATTTTTGTTGCCCTCCGCTGGACTCTTTCCCATTTTTCCACATCCTTCTTGTAGTGTGGGGCCCAAAACTGGACACAGTACTCCAGATGAGGCCTCACCAATGTCGAATAGAGGGGAATGATCACGTCCCTCGATCTGCTGGCAATGCCCCTACTTATACAGCCCAAAATACCGTTAGCCTTCTTGGCAACAAGGGCACACTGTTGACTCATATCCACTTAATCGTGACCTTCTCTTTTTGTGCAGATGGTTAGCATAAAACACTGGTCAGAGCTTATCTTACCATTTGTTGAGTCTCTTTCTGTATCCTCCCTAATTTCCCAGCGTCTTTACAACCTTGGTGGTAATAACTCTTGTTAGGGACATTCCTGAGGTGGGGGTGCTTTATCAGCAGCAGAACATTCCTTTTTTCAATTTTAGTGCTGAACTCCCTGAATTTCCCCCAAGGCTTGTTTAATATGGGGTGGGGTTTGATCAGGTCTCAGGCACTTCTTCACCCAACGCAGTCAACCCATGGAACTCTTTGCCAGGAGATGTTTTGAAAGCCAAAACTATAACAGGGTTCAAAAAAGAACTAGAGAAGTTCCTGGAGGATAGGTCCATCAATGGTTATTAGCTAGGATGGGCAGGGATGCAACACGATGCTCTCGGTGTCCCTAGCCTCTGTTTGTCAGAACCTGGGATTTGACAACGGGATGGATCACTTGATGGTAACCTGTTCTGTTCATGCCCTCTGGGGTACCTGGCATTGACCACTGTTGGAAGACAGATTTCAGAGTAGCAGTCTGTATCTGCAAAAAGATCATCAGATGCATAGACTGGAACATATAGTAAGAAGATATATATACATACAGAGAACATGAAAAGGTGGAAGTTGCCATACCAACTCTAAGAGGCTAATTAATTATGAACTATTATCAGCAGGAGTAAAAAAACTTTTGTAGTGATAATTAAGATGGCCCATTTCAGACAGTTGACAAGAAGGTGTGAGGATACTTAACATGGGGAAATAGATTCAATTTGTGTAGTGACCCAGCCACTCCCAGTCTCTATTCAAGCCCAAGTTAATGGTATCTAGTTTGCAAATTAATTCCAGTTCAGCAGAAGCCCTCTACACCAACATTCCACACAAAGATGAACTACAAGCTATCAGGAACAGTATCCTTGTGGTTTGTGTCAAGCTTAATTTGGATGGAAATTGTAATTCAGTTAAAAATGCACAAAACAGCATTTTGAATTTTTTTATTAGTTAAATAAAACTACTTTAGATGCGCTGGACACATGCAAAAAGCCTATTAAAACATGTTTTTCATTTAAAATTGCTTTATTAAATAAAGGAAGTATTATCTATAGTCAGTGAATTGAACTGATTGTTTCTGGTCACCTTGTCTTTCAAGATTTTAGAACTAGTAGATCTCATCCTCTCACACCTCTTTTTTATTCATAGATTGGAGGAGGGAAACAGGCTTTTCTTCTGTTTTATTCCCAATTGGTTTCTCAATGTTGAATGAACTAATCATGGAACTGGACTAGTTGAATAAACTGAAACGAAGAAAATATTATCTGTACATGCAGAAGAGGCTGCTGCTGTGAAAGGCTGATTTAGCACTTCAGCAAACTCTGGTTCCAGGTGCTGAGTCAGTGACTTTGACCAGTTCAGTGGCTGACTTTCTTTAAAAACTTGACAGCACATAGACTATTTAATATTATTTGTATTCAATTTAAACGATTTTAATAGATTACAGTAAATTTAGGCCTTCAAATTTAATTTTAAACACATCTATTTTTTTTAAAAAACTTGTATTTAATTTAAAAAAAAAGCTGACATCCCAGCAAATCCAGTCTCTTTCACTGAAAATTTTGAAATTTTTAATTTTCTGTCCTAGTCAGAACAAAGCTGATTTTAAAATATTGGAACTACCTCTCTCTGCATAGCTAAATTAATAACACACTACCTTGATTGTCAAAGCTTCAGGGGATAGCTACAGAAATATGGTCTATTCTCACAGGTGGTCTCTTGGAAGATAGTTGCCTTTGTTCATGTTGCTGTGTGACTTCTCAGTCAGGTGCAGAACTAGCTTTGGCATCTTTCCCATCACAAAGTACTTTCTTGCTGTGACCTCTTTGGCAGAGTATCTGATCTTAGATCTCTATACACCTACTGTTGTTTTCAAACCTACCACTAAATCCTGTCAGTCTTGCAATTGGCTGTAGGTGAAAAGATTGTTCATTTTATTTTCCCAGAATACATTTCAGCCTTGTCTTCTATAGGGATTAATGTGTCTCTTGAATGTTGCTAGGTTTTGTTTATGATCTATGTGGTATCTGATCACAATGGAGATTTCATTAACTTGTTGGATTGTAGCCAGTATAATCTTATTTGAGGGATGACCATTATATAAACTGTCATGATTTTCACCTGTATATCTGCTCCCTATGGAATGAGTAATGGGTGTTGATGCATGCAGGGCTCTCTCTTTAAGTCATGGTGTTTGCTTTCCTTTTTCCTTGTTTCATATTGAAGCTTGTGAATACAAAACTCGTTCCATAATCATTCAGATTGGCAGAACAGCAAGGGCAGCCTGGCACCAAGGAGCTGGGTCATGAACTCACAGGGATGTTGGTCTTGTGTGCGGCGCAAGGTATGTGAGATTGGTAGAGATCTCTTAGTTTAGCGCTGGTCCTTTTATGTCTCATGTCAGGATAACCTGAGAGACATGTTGGATATAGAAGACAAAACTAATGATCATGGCATTGCTAGGGCCACCACAGTTAAAATACGGTATGGAGCTATGTAAAAATGGCATTTTTTTATCCAACCGCTTTGCTCCCTGTATGTGTCTGGATCTTATAATAGTCAGTAGATGTGTTTTTACTCCTTAGCCATGATGAGCCAACACAGTTATCGGGGAATGAGATGGATTCCATTCTGGTTTACACGTAATCAACAGAATTGTTAGCTAAATTCCGATAGCGGACTCTTTATTACTAGTGGTGACGCATGGGCATCCTTTCTCTGGAAAGGGGAAAGAGTCATGTTAAATGGAGGCTGAATGGGATGGGGGCAAAAGTTTGGACTTTTGAAAAAGTCTATTCAGTCATATAACAACACTGGTGGGGAGCCTGTAGTTGATCACGACCAGCTAAACCATTTCAAGAGGCGCTAAGTCTTGTCTACACTAGAATCATAGAATATTAGGGTTGGAAGAGACCTCAGGAGGTTATCTTGTCCAATCCCCTGCTCAAAGCAGGACCAACACCAACTAAATCATCCCAGCCAGGGTTTTGTCAAACAACCTTAAAAACCTCTAAGGATGAAAAGTCCACCACCTCCCTAGGGAACCCATTCCAGTGCTTCACCACCCTCCTAGTGAAATAGTGTTTCCTAATATCCAACCTAGATCTCCCCCACTGCAACTTGAGACCATTGCTTCTTGTTCTGTCATCTGCCACCACTGAGAACAGCCGAGCTCCATCCTCTTTGGAACCCCCGTTCAGGTAGTTGAAGGCTGCTATCAAATCCCCCTTCACTCTTCTCTTCTTCTAAATAACCCCAGTTCCCCCAGCCTCTCCTCGTAAGTCATGTGTCCCAGCCCCCTAATCATTTTTAAATGTGACCTATTTTCTTATCCTGGATGTAGCCTTTGTTGATTCTAGCGATTTCTCTTGCTTTGGGTGCAGTAAGCTGGGAGATGGATAAACAGCAGATTTTTGTTAGTAAAACGGTGGAATTTGGAGCCTCAGAACTGGCATGTCCCTGTCTGAAGTCTGCTACAAGTCTGTCTTTCTGCTGTTGTCAAAGGTGCTGCTGTTGTTTAAAAAGGCAACTGCAGGAGTGATGCTGACATGGAGAAAAGAAACACAAATGTTACCAGGGCAAGGACTGGATCTCCCTCTTCCTAGTGTATGATACAGGAGCACAATTGGTGCTCAGTAAATAAACACAAAGGTACTGAATACTTGCACCTCTAAGATTAAACAGGGAGGAAGCAATAGGCAGTGTTTTCCTTTCTCTGAAGTCTGTTGACCTGTATTACGCTTTGAAAATTGGTCAGTGTTTGGATAAAGAAAATGAGGGAAGATTGCCAACTTTAAGCATGCACTGAGTTTCTGGCTGGATTCCAGTCCAGGGTTAATGGTCTGCACAGCTCTGGTTGCAGCTTTTCCATTTCCTTTAAGTGTTCCTCACTGCGTAGGATGACTGTATTTCCCAATGGGACATCCTTAGCTGCTTGCCTGAGCCCCCCCCACCTCTACCCTCAGTGCAAGGCTGTTGCCAGTTGCTGGAACCCTGCCTCCCCCCCCACCACATGCTGGAACGCTCCCCCCCTGCTTGGGCCTGGCATCTCCCGCTTGCTCCCCGCATGTTCCTCCACACCGCACCCCACTTTTTTGACAAAAGTGGGCATTTGTCCCGTTTGCTCTTGCCAGCTGATCAAGTCGGCAAGAGCAAATGGGACAAATGTCCACTTTTGCAAAAAAAAGTTGGGACGGCCGGGACAGGGCTTAAAAAAGGGACTGTCCCGGCCAAAACAGGACGTATGGTCACCCTATCACTGCTGATTACTGAGCTTCTCTTCCAAAGTTCTGAGAGCCACAGGTTGTCATTTGGAGCCTTTCTTACTAGTCACCTTTTTTTTTTGGTGGTACTTTAGGATGCAAGGTTGCTGAGTCATGGCTGCTCCATGCTGCAGTTTTGTCACTTTGTAAATTATTTCCATGGAGCTTGATAGTGCCATATGTAGTAAGACCTTTCATAGACCAACTGGGTCTTTGAGCGGTTAATTTCAGATTCCCTAGGTCTGATGATGCTGTTTTGAGCCCAAATTATTCTCAGGCTGTGGTTGCATGTGTCTGATGTCTGCATCTTGTCCTTAGCTGCCAAAATATCCCCCATCTCAGCTTTGTGAAATGCTGATTGCAGCACAACTGCCTTTCAAGTAGGTTGTAATACATGCTGATAAAATAGCTAAATTGACCAGATTTGACATACTTTCTGGGACTGAATTTAGAAACTGACCATGGTTCTGTTAAAATGAGTGGGCTTTATGCCAAGGGTTGATAACAGTATTTTCACAGTAATAAAAGTTAGTGCCTGAGGATGAAATTCATTTGGAAGCCTTATGATCCATTGCATTACCATTGCTGTCAGGTGCTGAAAAATTTCTTCACTCCAATTGGATTTCAGCTGCTACTGTACCTATTGGGTTCCGGGAAGTGGGCGGGCGGAGCCCGCCCACTGCTAAAGGATCCCCCCCCGGCCTAAGGGGAGGACCCACAGGACCGGGAACCCAAAAGATTCCGGGGGACAACTAATAAAAAAACAGGAACAGGAGTGAGGTCAAAGGGTCAAAAGAAGGGAACCTGATGGGGACACCGAGCAGAGAACCCCGGACAGCGCCCACTGCTCCTCAAAGGCGTCAAGGGAGCCAGTGGACGCCGCCCAGAGGAACTCTGCCCGGATACGTGAGCGGACAGAGGATCGGAAACAGGCCCCACAGTCACAGGAGTCTCCATTGGCCAACCTCCTCACCCTGGTGGCATAGATGGTCATTTTAGCCAGGGCCAGGAGGAAGTTCACCAGGAGGTCCTGTGACTTCGTGGGGCCACGGATAGGGAGTGCATAGAGGAGAAGGTGAGGGGAAAAGTGCAGCCAAAAACGCAACAGAAGGTTGGTGAGGAGCCGGTATAGGGGCCGCAACCTGGCGCACTCCAGATAGATGTGCGCCAGGGTCTCCCTCATGCCGCAAAAGGGGCAGGTGTCAGGGGCAGGGGTGAACCGCGCCAAGTACACGCCCGTGCTCACGGCCCCATGAAGGAGCCTCCAGCTGACATCCCCGCCGGGCCTTGGGACCAGGGTGGAGTATAGGCTGGCCCACCGGGGCTTCTCACCCTCCAGAGGTGGCAGGAGGTCCCGCCACTTTGTATCGGGGCGGGACACGAGGGTGAGCAGATGAAGGGTGTGGAGCACGAGCGTGTATAGATGTTTCCTTGGCGCGGTCTGAAAGCAGACCGGCTGCAGATCGTGCAGCCGGCTCGCGGAGAAGGGGCGGGGGGGCCAGTGGGGTCCACGGGGCAGGGGCCTGATGAAAAGGTCGGGAGGGCCCGGGGTGGAGGGTGGGCGGGGCGCGCCCTCTCGCAGGACCCGGTCGAGGTAAGCCCGAGCAGCGGGCGGCAAGGCGGCCCTCACCTCCTGAAGTACGCGCTGGGAAGTACAAGGCCTGGAGAGCCCCATGCGCTGAGCGAGCGTCAGCTGCTACTGTAGCTGGTTTCTGACACTTTATTCGCTGAAATTTCTTCTCTGAAATCTGGGCTGGTATCAGTGAAAGGTGAGATCAGATGTCTCAGAGCTAGAATCACTGTACAGACTGTAAAATATACAGCTTTTTATGTTGAATATACGTGCTAGACATACAGCCCATTAAAATGTGTGACTGAGACCCTATAGCTATTGACTTAAGCATTCACTCCCAAACTCTGGTACTATTGTCCCTTTCCAGAGGAGGTTCTCCCAATGTGCAAGTTATTAGGGAACTGTAAGGCATGGGCTACACTAGGAAATTAGGTTGATATAACTATGTCACTCAGGGGTGTGAAAAATCCACGCCCCTGGACGACGCGGTTAAATTGACCTAATCCCCAGTGTAGACAGCACTAGGTCAACGGGAGAATTCTCCCGTTGACCTAGCTATCACCTCTCAGGGAGGTGGAGTACCTGTGTCGTCCAGAGAACCCCTCGGTGTAGGTAGTGTCTTCACCAAAGTGCTACAATGGCGCACTATGCCACTGCAGTGTTTTACGCATCGACGAGCCCTGTGTGTTTTCTTGTTATCACTATTTTGTGTGTAACGACTCAGGAAATTTCTTGTCACTTACCTGACAAGAAAGTAATTGGAGCTGGGCCTGAAGCAAACTTCTGGCTCAGGACACCCCGAATTTTGAGGAAGGATTTGACCTTTGCCTCTTGGGCCTGTCTCTAAATGTAACCAGAAGGTGTGAGTGGTAAATGCCACACTGCATAGCAATAGTGTGTTTTATTTTATTTGTAGCAGAGTAAAATAGCAGCCTCTGGATTCTTGAATCTAATTTACATGAAGTTCTAATGGCAAAAATGCAGTAAACTTCTCTCATCTTCCTGCCTAGCAGGAAGGCTAGGTCCAGGGGTGAAAGTAACATAAAAGACTTACTGGTAGGGGACCTGGCTCCGGGCCCCCGGAAGGGGCGGGGCCTCGGGTGGAAGGGGCAGGGCTGGGGGTCAGCCTCCCCCAGCCAGCCCTTCCAAGCTGCCCAGCTTGCGCCGCCCGGAGCGCTGGCAGCGATTTAAAGGGCCCAGGGCTACGGCCACTGCCCCAGTAGCAGCAGCAGTGGCCAGGAAGCCTGGGCCCTTTTAAATTGCTGGGTCCCAAGATAGTTACCCCTTTTGCCCCACCCTGTCGGCGGCCCTGGGGGGGGAGGGGCAAAAGGGGCAGCAACGTTAAAGCGCTACCGCGGCAGCACTTTAAGGAGGGTTCTTAAAGCGCTGCCGTGGCAGCGCTTTAACGTCGGCTGTGTATGGGCCGGTACCACTTCTTACCGGTATGCCGTACTGGCCCACTTTCACCTCTGGCTAGGTCAGACTGCATTTCCAGGGAGTCTGGCATCCAGTCTCTTTAATATGTGCCTCATAGCATTCTGAGGGCTATGGAGAAGCTTCTATGTGGCTCTCTGCAGAATTATTTTGACCTTGTGCATCTGTTGCAGCTGCTAAACTGCGTGTGCAGTAGCAAACCTGTGCTCCGTGCATGTCATGAGAACTGGCTTCATTTGTGTACTCAAAATTACAGCCATAGCTTTGTGATTGGAGTACATTAGTTTGGGTTCCCTTGGCTTGAAAAGAAAAATTAGTGAGCTAATTACAGATTCCGTATAGCGTGATTCTCTGTACGTGCCAGTGAACACGTGTATACACATGCCAGGCCAAATCCTGCAGTCTTTGCTTGGGCAAATTCCCTCTGCAGAAAGGGGCCTTCCCTGCTTTGCTGAGAGCAGCGGGCTGTATTGTGTAGTTTGTACCACACAGTATGTTGCTTTGCTGATAAGGAAAAGACGGACATTTTACAAAGAGAATCAGGTTGAAAGTGGCTGAGATTTCACAGTGAATGGCGGGGTGCAGCTTTGGGAGCCTGTATAGATCAGTGGAGATGTGTCTGATAAATGAGAATAAACTGTCAACGCTGAAGACGGGAGCCAGTAGGTTAAGTCTCATGGGACCACGGTCTGTTCTTATTAAAGTTAATGGCATTTAAAACAGGTAACAGAGCTGTAGTGGCCTCTATTTTTTCATCTGGCTCGTTGTAAAGCTCCCAGTGGCTCTTTTGGGAAAACAGTCACACCAATATATGTTGTTGTCAAATCTTCTCTCCCCCTCACACTACATTTGCATGGGTTGTTGGAGGGAATGTTATCTGAGCTAATGAGCTAACTTCGCCATTTCTCGTCATGTTTTTACTGTTACTGTAGTTTGTGTCCCATGCTAAGTGCCGGATGTTACTCCGGAGCTGTCGCCCCAGCTGAGCTGTACATGTGCTGTATCCAGAGGCAGGATACACCCAACCTGTTGGCTCAACTGAGGATGCCCACCTAACTTTAGTATAACAGCACTGAGATGATTTATAATATAAGAATAAATGTGTTAATAAAGAACAGAGATTGAAGTGATCCTACACAGAGATGACCGAAACAGAAAATGGTTACAAATAAAAATGCTTTTTACAGTCTAAAATTTAACAGATGACACTCCTGGTCTCAGGTAATTTCACACTTACAGTCAGTCCGCAGAATTCTCATCCCACATGGCTGGGGGGAACCACCTTTCACAGATTCCAAAGGGCTGGCCTCTTTTGTCCTTTAAATGACAATGACAAAGGCATCCCCTTTCTTCCCTTTAATAGTCCAGCAAACCTTTGAAATGTATGCTTTGGAAAGGAAGCCCAGACAAAGTTCCTCTCCCCAGCTGCTTGTTCTTTGGGGTGCAAGCACCAAGACCCTTCTTCATCCTCTGATCAATTGGCTTTTTCAATTGGCTTGATGACTTCGTTTATCTTAAATGCAAATGTACTTTTGTTGTCCTTGACTTGTGATCAAGCCCTGCTGTTTTCTCATCCACCTGTTAGCTTGGTCCATGCAGACATTTAAAGCCACATCACTTTGTGTAGGGCAGGCTTGTTTGTCAGCTGCCTCCATAACATATTTTAAGAACATATTTCCAGCACACATACATAACTCTGTAGACACTCCCTGTACATATATCACACAATGATACTCATGACCAGTGTGTCACCAGTTTTCATACGATACTGTACAAGACACTTTTTGGATAAATATTCTGACAACAGTACATTGGGTGTTGTAAGTTTGTCAGACCTGCTGGGATTTACTGTTACACAAGTGTGCCCTTTACCCATTGGCATAACTGGGCTCTTGGGGGTCACAGTGCCCTTATCTGACCTGCAATAACTTTGCAATAGTGGCATGAGCCCACAAAACCATGAGGCTCCATCCTTGTAATTTCCCCTTAGCGGGGCTCCCAGCAGGGCTTCTGTACTGCTTGCAGTGTATTCAGGAGGCAGCAGTATGTGTAGTCACTACCATAGTGCCATCTACACCTTGCATTCTTTACACCAGCTGCCTAGAAAATAGTGGTTTGAGTTTAACATGGTAAAACCCTTTAAAATGCTGGCTGGGGCTATGTCAGAAATCCCCCCCTTGAGCCTCGTGTTCATTTCTGATCACCCTGTCCCAGAAAGGACATAACAGAAATGGAAATAGCCCACAGAAGGGCAATGAAAATGATAGAGGCATGGCAAGTCCTCCGGAGGAGGAGAGATTGTTCCATCTAGAGAAAAGAGGAGTAAGAGGTGACAAGAAAGAGATGTCTACAGTAATGCATGGCAGGGAAGGTAAATCTGCTGCTCCGGTTTACTCTCTTACAATACAAGAACAAGAGGGCACCAAGAACTATAAAAGGCACGTATTTAAAGCTGCTGAAAGGAAATATTTTGAGCAAATAGCCCATGGAACTCACTGCTACAAGGTATTATTTGGGTTAGTAAGATTCCAAAAAGGGTTGGACTTCTTTGAATGAAAATATCCTCGGAGGATAAACATGTATAGTGGGTATAACCCTCCTGCTTCAGGACAAAAGCCAACCACTAGCTGCCTGGGTTTGGATGAGCTTTTCCTATGGATAGTTATTCAATCACATGGCCAAAAGGGGTTGGTTTTTTTTACACTTTCCTAGGAAGCATCAGTTGCTGGCCACTGTTGGAGACAGCCCACTGGGCTGCGCTGGATTGATTACTTTATATTGTACGCTCTTTGGTGCTGGGACTCTGTCTGTACCTAGCCTGGCAGAGTATGATTCTGATTGGAGCCTCTGTGCACTGCACTGCAGATAATTGGCACTAGTAATGGATCTTTGGTCTCATTGGGTGTGGGGATTTCTCTGTGAAATGGCTTGAATTAGTTTATCACCTTACTTTTCACTTCCTGCTCAATTAGGAAGCTCTGCTTTTGTATTGAGATAGGGAGCTGTCCCTCCTTCAGTGTGAGTGGGACGCTAATAGTAGTCACAACTCTCTTAAGAGGTGTCTGCAACAGGGAGTAGGGAAAGTCTCACAGCTCCTTTTCAGCCCAGTCTGGCTGATAATTTTAACCAGACCTTGGAACTGATGATGGCTGTATCTGCATCTGACTCAGAGCCTGGCTTGGATAAGCACCCTCCCTTTCTCATCGTGGTGTGTCTGCTACACATGCAGCTCTCCAGTGAGCTTTTATTCTCCTGCATCATTCTGGGTTGAGAGATTGCATTCTTCAGTGACATAAAATTGGGAACCCATGGCCCAGAGTTCACTTATCCAGAGAAGGGCACTTGCAAGCTGACAACCCTAGGGGGAATCCAGGCGTTAGGAAGGAGACTCGTTAAAAAGAGGGATAGGTTGCCAAAAGTACTAATACAATCCGTGTGCCATTTATACTTCTGAGGCAAATTGGTTTGATTGCATAACCTAGCTCACAAAGAGCGTTGTTGCTGCAGGGTTTAAATGTCCATTTTCAAGGCCGCTGTATTCTAAAAATGCTCCATCAAAATGTATTTTAGTTAAAACGAGGGAACTGGTGTCTTGCCTGTAGTAATTGGCTGAGGTCTCATTACAAACCCTGGGTGGATGAAGATTGAGTGGCTCTATTCTGAGAGTTCCCAGCCTGTTTCTGTCCAGCAGTGGCTTAAGAGGGGTAGTACCAACCTCAGGGCAGACTGTTACAAACCAGCGCACAAACCCCAAACTGGCTGAGAGTTCTATACTTAGATTTCACCAACCAATTATCAAGTGTAAACTCCTCAGGCACTACCACTACAACAGCCTTAACATGGAATCACAGACAGTCCACTTGGGTACCCCAATCTGTCGTGCCACCCAGGTGAACCTACCTTTGTGATAAATATTCAGGTTACACCCAGTCCCAAAGGATCAGTCACTTATCCCAGGTCAATTGCACCTTAGGTCTCACACCAAAGACAATGCTTGTAGCCAATCCTATGGTAAACTATATACAGATGTACATAAGAACAGCCATATTGGGTCAGACCAAAGATCCATCTAGCCCAGTATCCTGTCTTCCAACAGTGGCCAATGCCACTTGCTTCAGAGGGAATGAACAGAACAGGCAATCATCAAGTGATTCATCCCCTGTCATCCATTACCTGCTTCTGGCAAACAGAGGCTAGGGACACCATGCCAGCCCATCCTGGCTAATAGCCATTGATGGACTGATCCTCCATTAATTTATCTAGTTCTTTTTTGAAGCCTGTTATAGTCTTGACTTTCACAACATCCTCTGGCAAGGAGTTCCACAGACTGTGCGTTGTGTGAAAAAATACTTCCTTTTGTTTGTGTTAAACCTGCTGCCTATTAATTTCATTTGGTGACCCCTAGTTCTTGTATTAAGAGAAGGAGTAAATAACACTTCCTTATTTACTTTCTCCACACCAGTCATGATTTTATAGATCTCTATCATATCCCCCCTTAGTTGTCTCTTTTCCAAGTTGAAAAGTCCCAGTCTAATCTCTCCTCATATGTTAGCTGTTCCATACCCCTAATCATTTTTGTTTCCCTTTTCTATACCTTTTCCAATTCCAATATATCTTTTTTAAGATGGAGTGACCACATCTGCACGCAGTATTCAAGATGTGGGCGTACCATGGATTTATATAGTGGCAATATGATATTTTCTGTCTTTTTATCAATCCCTTTCTTAATGATTCCCAACATTCTGCTAGCTTTTTTGTATTAACAGGAAGAGGAAACGAGAATTATTTACACAGTTAAAGCAGGTAAATGTACATATACAAATGAGTTACATTCTTAAGTGTCAAAAGATAATAGAAGCTTCTATAATAAGGGGGGGAGGAATAGCTCAGTGGTTTGAGCATTGGCCTGCTAAACCCAGGGTTGTGAGTTCAATCCTTGAGGGGGCCATTTAGGGATCTGGGGCAAAAATCTGTCTGGGGATTGGTCCTGCTTTGAGGAGGAGGTTGGACTAGATGACCTCCTGATGTCCCTGACATTCTATGAACTCTATCTGTCGTTTAAAGCTAACCCAGGCTAAGCAGCTGGTGATCTCTTGGGCCTGGTCTACACTACAATTTTAGTTCGAATTTAGCAGCGTTATAGCGAATTAACCTTGCACCCGTCCACACAACGAGGCCATTTAATTTGATTTAAAGGGCTCTTAAAATCGGTTTCTGTACTCCTCTCCGACGAGGGGAGTAGCGCTGATATCGGTATTGCCGGTTCGAATTAGGGTTAGTGTGGACGACGTTCGATGGTATTGGCCTCTGGGAGCTATCCCACAGTGCACCATTGTGACCGCTCTGGACAGCAATCTAAACTCGGATGCTCTGGCCAGGTGGACAGGAAAAGCCCTGCGAACTTTTGAATTTCATTTCCTGTTAGCCCAGCGTGGAGAGCACAGGTGACCACACAGAGCTGAACAGCACAGGTAGCCATGCAGTCCGAGAACCGAAAAAGA
This sequence comes from Platysternon megacephalum, assembly GCA_003942145.1. Classification (NCBI taxonomy): domain Eukaryota; kingdom Metazoa; phylum Chordata; order Testudines; family Platysternidae; genus Platysternon; species Platysternon megacephalum. Next base: position 142,434 of record QXTE01000374.1, read on the forward strand.
GCACCAGCATGGACCACACGTGAGGTACTGGATCTGATCGCTATATGGGGAGAGGATTCAGTGCTAGCAGAACTACGGTCCAAGAGACGAAATGCAAAAACTTTTGACAAGATCTCCAAGGGCATGATGGAGAGAGGCCACAATAGGGACTCATATCAGTGCCGTGTTAAAGTGAAGGAGCTCCGACAAGCCTACCAGAAAACCAAGGAGGCAAACGGACGGTCCGGGGCAGAGCCGCAGACATGCCGCTTCTACGAGGAGCTGCATGCAATTCTAGGGGGCGCCGCCACCACTACCCCACCCCTGACCGTGGACTCCGAGGAGGGGTTAATCTCATCCTTGCATGAGGATTCTGCGGACGGGGAAGAGGAGGAGGAGGACGAGGACGAGCTTGCGGAGAGCACACAGCACTCCGTTCTCCCCAACAGCCAGGATCTTTTTCTCACCCTGACTGAAGTACCCTCCGAACCCTCCCAAGGCGGTATCGCAGACCCCCTGGAAGGGACCTCTGGTGAGTGTACCTTTTTAAATATCAAACATGGTTTAAAACAAGCATTTTTTAATGATTAATTTGCCCTGGGGACTTGGGATGCATTCGCGGCCAGTACAGCTACTGGAAAAGTCTGTTAACGTGTCTGGGGATGGAGCGGAAATCCTCCAGGGACATCTCCATGAAACTCTCCTGGAGGTACTCCAAAAGCTTTTGCAGAAGGTTTCTGGGCAGGGCAGCCTTATTCCGTCCTCCATGGTAGGACACTTGACCACGCCATGCTAGCAGCAAGTAATCTGGTATCATTGCATGACAAAGCTTGGCAGCGTATGGTCCCGGTGTTTGCTGGCATTCAAGCAACATCCGTTCTTTATCTTGCTGTGTTATCCTCAGGAGAGTGATATCGTTCAGGGTAACCTGGTTGAAATACGGGAATGTAATTAAGGGGACAGAGGTGGCCCCGTTCCTACTGGGCTGTTTGCCTGTAGCTGAAAAGAAATCCTTCCCTGCAGTTAGCCAAGCGGGCGGGGGGGAGTGGGTGGACAATGGCGCTGAGGTTTTCGCGTTTGGCTAGCAGGGGTCTTCCCTGATACCAGCCACGCGGTGGGGGGAGGGGTAAAGCGATCATCCCACAGAATTGGATGGGGGGGGTTAGTTTGGTATCTGCATGGATCTTCCCTGATACCAGCCACGTGGTGGGGGAAGGGGTAAAGCGATCATCCCACAGAATTGAATGGGTGGTGGTGGGGGTTTATTTTGTTTTCTGCTGCTGCACGGTAACAGGAAAACCGCAGCACTTAATGGGCTTTGCTTGCTATGGGAAAGGAGGGCGCTGATTTAATGCAGAAGCCGAAAGACAATGGCTTACCATGGCTGCATACAAGCCGAATTCTGTTGCCCGGCCCTGCGTCTGTGATCTCTAACACCAAAGCCGCAGGCACTCAATATAAGATGCAAAATGCGACCTTGTACTGAAATCACATGTGCTATGTAATGTGAATAGTGTTGTTCACCGTGAAAGAGTATAAGCATTGTTCTATAAAATGTATCTTTTTACATACTTCTCTCCCTTTTTTCCCCTCCTCCTGCAGCTGCAAATTTTTCAAGCCTCCCTCCTCCGTCCCGAAGGCTCTCCCAGATAAGGCGGCGAAAGAAACGCACGCGAGACGACATGTTCTCAGAAATAATGCAATCTACCCGCGATGAGAGAGCTCATTTGAATGAATGGAAGGACACGGTCTCAAAGTTCAGGAAAGATGCCAGTGATCGTGAGGACAAGAGGGACCAACGTGAGGACATGAGGGACCAACGGGAGGAGAGAAGGGACCAACGGGAGGAGAGAAGGGACGCTCGAGACGAGAAGTGGCGGGATGCAACGCTGGGGCTGCTGCGTGAGCAAACAGACATGCTCCGGCGTCTGGTGGAGCTTCAGGAACGGCAGCAGCAGGATCACAGAGTGCCGCTGCAGCCCCTGTATAACCGCCCTCCCCCCTCCCCAAGTTCCATAGCCTCCTCACCCAGACGTGTAAGAACGCGGGGGGGGGGGGGCCTCCGTGCACCCTGCCACTCCACCCCAGTGGACAGCCCAAGCAAAAGGCTGTCATTATTTTGAATTTTTTCAGTGACCTGTTCCTTCCCTCCTATCCTCCTCCCAAACCCCACCCGGACTACCTTGTCAGTTCTCTCCCTATGTTTATTACCCGTTAATAAAGAATGCATGAGTTCTAAACGATACTGACTTTATTTTTTTCAAAGCAAGCTGGGATCGAAGGGGGGAGGGTGGGTTGCTTACAGGGAATGAGTCAATCAAGGGGGCGGGTTTTCATCAGGGACAAACAAACAGAACTTTCACACAGGAGCCTGGCCAGCAATGAAACTTGTTTTCAAAGCTTCTCTGATGCGCACCGCTTCCCGGTGTGCTCTTCTAATCGCCCTGGTGTCTGGCTGCGCGTAATCAGCGGCCAGGCGGTTTGCCTCAGCCTCCCACCCCGCCATAAAGGTCTCCCCCTTACTCTCACAGAGATTGTGGAGCACACAGCAAGCAGCAATAGCAATGGGAATGTTGGTTTGGCTGAGGTCTGAGCGAGTCAGTAACGAGCGCCAGCGACCCTTTAAACGTCCAAAGGCACATTCTACCACCATTCTGCACTTGCTCAGCCTGTAGTTGAACAGCTCCTGACTACTGTCCAGGCTGCCTGTGTATGGCTTCATGAGCCATGGCATTAAGGGGTAGGCTGGGTCCCCAAGGATAACGATAGGCATCTCAACATCCCCAATGGTTATTTTCCGGTCTGGGAAGTAAATGCCTTGCTGCAGCCGTTTAAACAGACTAGTGTTCCTGAAGACGCGAGCGTCATGAACCCTTCCCGGCCATCCCACGTTGATGTTGGTGAAACGTCCCTTGTGATCCACCATTGCTTGCAGCACCATTGAAAAGTACCCCTTGCGGTTTATGTACTGGCTGCCCTGGTGCTCCGGTGCCAAGATCGGGATATGGGTTCCATCTATCGCCCCACCACAGTTAGGGAATCCCATTGCAGCAAAGCCATCCACTATGAGCTGCACATTTCCCAGAGTCACTACCTTTGGTAGCAGCAGCTCAGCGATTGCTTTGGCTACTTGCATCACAGCAGCCCCCACGGTAGATTTTCCCACTCCGAACTGATTACCGACTGACCGGTAGCTGTCCGGTGTTGCAAGCTTCCACAGGGCTATCGCCACTCGCTTCTCAACTGTGAGGGCTGCTCTCATCTTGGTGTTCTGGCGCGTCAGGGCAGGGGAAAGCAAGTCACAAAGTTCCAGGAAAGTGCCCTTACGCATGCGAAAGTTTCGCAGCCACTGGGAATCGTCCCACACCTGCAGCACTATGCGGTCCCACCAGTCAGTGCTTGTTTCCCGGGCCCAGAATCGGCGTTCCACAGCGAGAAGCTGCCCCATTAACAACATGATCTCCAAAGCGCCGGGGCCCGTGGCGTGAGACAATTCTCTGTCCATGTCCATGTCCTCATCACTCTCGTCGCCGCGCTGCCGTAGCCGCCTCCTCCTCGTCTGGCTTTTCTGGTCCTGGTTCAGCATAAACTGCACGATAATGCGTGAGGTGTTTACAATGTTCATGACTGCTGTCTTTAGCTGAGCGGGCTCCATGCTTGCCGAGGTATGGCATCTGCACAGTTCACCAAGGAAAAAAGGCGCGAAACGGTTGTCTGCCGTTGCTTTCACGGAGGGAGGGGGAGGATGTTCCCAGAACCGCCCGCGACAATGTTTTTTGTCCCATCAGGCATTGGGATCTCGACCCAGAATTCCAATGGGCGGGGGGGACTGCGGGAACTATGGGATAGTTATGGGATAGCTACCCACAGTGCAACGCTCCGGAATTCGACGCTAGTCTCGGTACATGGACGCGCACCGCCGAATTAATCTGCTTACTGTGGCCGCGTGCAATCGAATTTATACAATCGGTTGCAAAAAATCGAATTCCGTAAGTTTGGAGTAATCCCGTAGTGTAGACGTACCCTTGCTTATGCCTAAAAAATCTTGCCCTTCAGAGTCCAAGCAGCATAGAGATACAGGTCTTTCTTGTTAGGGCATTTTATTCCCTTCCCCCCTTGTGCTCTGAGCAGCAAACTCAGATGGAACTGGGAAGAATTCATTTGTTTGACTTATCTTAATGGGGGCAGGAGCTGGAGAGCAATCAGCAAAATCTTTTGTCCATTTTAATGTTCCATAATTGTTTGGCTGGTGTTGATGGGTCTTCTTTGTTGGGCAGGACATAATACACCTTCTGCTGGAGATGCTAGTTAATGTCTCTCTACTGTTTGGTGATTTACACAGTTACAGAGGCTTACAATGGTAACGCTCAAAGATTACCTTACAACAGTGGTTCCCAAACTTGTTTCGCTGCTTGTGCAGGGAAAGCCCCTGGCGGGCTAGGTCGGTTTGTGTACCTGCTGCGTCCGCAGGTTCGGCCGATCGCGGCTCCCACTGGCCCCTCGGCCCGCGCCGGTTCCAGCAGTTCCCATTGGCCTGGAGCAGCAAACCGCGGCCACTGGGAGCCGCGATTGGCTGAACCTGCGGACGCGGCAGGTAAACAGACCGGCCCAGCCCACCAGGGGCTTTCCCTGCACAAGCGGCGGAACAAGTTTGGGAACCACTGCCTTACAATATGGGATACAGATGCTAGAAGGGAGATTAATGCCAGCAGCAACTCACAAGCATTCACTAAAGACTAAACACATTCTTATGATTCTAATACCTATTTTAACAATACTAACACACAGACGAGTCAGACTGATTCCAGCCTTGTATTTGTCTGTGTTCAGTTGAGACATGGGGACCTTGACTTTAGCTTGCCCCTGGTCTGCCAGCATCACAGATCACACCAACCATTACTGACCAGTTCTCTGAAATGGTTTCCCTCAGCTGTTACTCTAAGTTGACATGTGGAAGAATGTCCACATAGGAACAAATGTAAATTTCAGTACTGCCAAACTAAACTGTACAAAGGGCTGACATTTTTTTATTATTTTACATAGCTCCTGGAAAGTATGGGGCATTTTTCAGAACATGGAAGAGGCACAGTTTCTGTCCCAAATAGCTTTAGCCCTAATTTCCTTCTGGGATTCTGGATAGTACTTTGCTCTTCTTAAAGGCCTTTCATCCATGGGTCTAACAGCTCTTTAGTTAATCCAGCCTCACAACATACGATGTAAATAAGGGATATGTGTATATATACAATATACTACAAATAATTTCATTCTCCAGTGGAATGTGGCAATTCCTTACTAAACTTTAATGTGTTTAGTTTGAAATAATATAAACTCCTATATAAATAGTGTGCATGGGGGAAATTGTCTATTTGAAACATTGTCCTTTATAAAGACCTCATAAGCAAAATACTCAATCAAAAGTAATACTAAGAGAACAACAGACAAGTAAGGGATATTTGATTGAGCCAGGATAATGTAATTTTTAAAATTGAAATTTAGAGCAAAACCCCTGTTTAGTTGTTTTACATGCAGCATGCTAGCATACAGAGGAAAATAGCTGCAGTGTTAAACATAAATGCTAGTTTCTAATCAAAATTGGGAACTAGAATATCCTTTTATCCTCCGCGGAAGCCCTGTGTGCTCACTTCTTCCTGATAGTCATGTTCTTTCGTTGGTGATAAAGTGGCAGCTGCAAAAGTGCAACAGTGTGCAGCAGGCACGGACATGAAGATGAATCCTGAAACTGCCAGTGGAATTTAGGGAAGCAGAATGTAATTATCAACATGGAATTTGGCCAAGATGTGAGGGCTAGCACCTCAGCTCTTACACACAGTGCCATTGTATCTCTGCTGACTGAAGGATTAGTGTAATATACAGCAAGCTCTCAGGAGGCAGGCTGAGTGCAGAGAAGCAAAGCTACTTTTGAACTGCAGGTGTACAGAGCACAGACTGAAACTGCCTTAACTGGAAAGGAAGAGGGCTATCAAGTGACTCCCCAACACTACTTATTGCAGGGTCTACTTGTTCCCTGGAGGTCTCCCTAAGTACTGACTCTGACTTGGCAGGATCATGGGACCAGTAGATTCTTCTAGCTGCTGCATCATTGTGGCAGAATTAAATAATGAAACCGTTTGAGATGACTCTTGAATTTCTGAGTTTTCTTATAATATATGCAGTGTTGTACGCATACGTGACGCCGTCCAATGGGAAGGCCTTACCAGGCACATCACAGGTTGCCTGCTCTGAGCTGTAACAATGAGGCTGTTATGGAGCGGAAAGGGATCATTGCAGTTGGGAAGGCATCACAGAACAGGCGTATTTCAAGGAGGTCATTGGAGGAGGTGTGTGCACCACTACACCATTACCATGAAAAATGCAGTGGAATTTCTTAAACAACGTTACTTTGATTTAAAACCTTCCACTGGCAAAGTTAGTTATATTAATGGTAAGGGAAAGAAATGGACAGTTAATTGGATGTCAGTGATACAGTGGGTAAAATTTTCAGAAACACTGTGATTTAGGAGCCTAAGTCCCATTGACTTTCAGTGACACTTAGACTAAAGTGCCTAAGGGCCTGTCTACACTACAGACTTTACATAGGCATAAAGCTGCTGCAGTTAGTATATCACTTGTGCGTGTGCATACATAGCTCCATGTGTCAGCGCTGCGCGTGCTCACTAGGAGTGCTTGGTTTGATGCAAAGGTTGATGCACCATGGGTAGATATTCCAGTGTGCAGCTTTCCCCGTCCAGTGCAGTGTCTTTTGGGAAGTTTTGGCAATGCATGGTGGGGCAGAAACAAGGCCCACAGGGGTGACTGAAAGTGCGGGGTCAAGTTCCCAGCATGGAGCTTTCTCCCACAACGCCATCTCTAGCGCATAATTTTTGTACCTATTTTTAAAATCCCCAAAACCTGCGCGGGACATGTTGCTGTCCACCATCTCTGACAGAAGCATGGAGTCTGCACAGCTCTGCAGTGTTGTCATGAGCATTGCAAACACAGGATGCACAATCCTCTGATATTTGCAGAGCCGCTAGAAGTGCCACGGGAACTTGGTGGGCAGACTGCTGTGGGCCATAGCAAGAACCAGTTCAAGGTGGCATTCATGGAGCAGCTGCAAATGGTGAAGTGCTGCTTCTGGGCCCAGGCACCGGATCGACTGTTGGCCTCCCTGTCTTTGTGGTATCCCTGGAAAAGTTCCTTTGCTTTCATGTGGCACTGCTGCTGGTTCCATGTCATATCCTTTTGCTTGCATCCCCTGTGCAATCTGTTTGTAGATATTTGTATTTCTATGGCTGATCTGTAGCTGTGCCTGCACAGCCTCTTCTCACCACAGGCCCAGGAGATCCTGTCTACTCCAGGCTGGAGTGTGTCTGGAGCGTATAGTTGGCATGGTCAGCTGGGCAGTCGCATACAACAAGGGAGAGCTGCTTGATGTACTCACCAAGCTGAACAATCAGGAAAAGGCATTTCAAAAATTCATGGGGTTTTGGGGTGGGAAGTGGGATTTCTGCTCTCTGTGACTCCTGGGAATGGAGTTCACAGTTGGGAGAGTGGTCAGTGTCGGGTATTGTGGGTCAGCTGTTAGAGGACTGTTAGGGTTGACATAGGTAACTCAGTGTCTCCATTCATGCTGCGTCAACCCCAGTGCCTTGACCGTGGCTCAATGCCAATTGGGAAGAGGGGGTTGCTATGTCAGCGTAATAGAGAGCTTAAATTGGTGAGAGACAAATTTCAGTGTAGATGTAACTCATACATCTGGGTGTGGTGGTGTGTCCCATCTAGTGGCACCGAGACCACTTAGAGAGAGAGATAAAATGAGTCTGCTCTACAACGTTAGCTAACAGCCATTTGGCTTTTAGCTCATGCTGTAGAGGCTCGTGCACTAAGCTCCAGAGGTCCCAGGTTTGATCCCGCCCGCCGATGACTGGGGTCTGTTGGCATTACATAGACACATGCCCAACTAGGTCGACACAAGGCAGCTTCCATTGATCTAACTTTGCAGTGTAGACCAGGCTTCAGTCACTTTTGAAAATGTGATCAACTAAATCACATAATTATTTTGGAAAATTTTACTCAGTATCTTGCTGTGTAAATGGCATTAGATGCAAATTATGATGAGTTGTTGTCCATGCTCAGGATTAAACAGGCCCTGGATGGCATCCTGCTTCTGTTGAAGTTCATGAGCATCTGGATGGGGCCCTTAATTTGGAGCTTGGAAGGTAACTTTCCCTGGGGTATATTGGTTAGGGACCTTGGATTTATTTCACCTTCCTCTACAGCAGTGATCAAGGATCATTTGTCAGGATTAAAGGGGCATGTTTTCCTCACATCCAGACAGCTTCCTGATGTTGCAGGGGGATTGGCTTTGGCAGACATTGGTGTTTGTCATCTTCCATGCCTTGTCTTGCCAAAACTGCATGTGAAGTTTGGTGGTTAAACTGGGAACCTGCCCTTGAGAACACATGTCGGATGTGCAAGGGTTTAGCTGACTGGGGGACCCACACATCCCAAAATTCTGCAGCAAGCCACAGGGTAATGCGGAGCACTGAGAGGAGGAGCTGCTGATGTGAATCTCCCAAAATGCAGTTGCTTGGCTCTTCTAGTGAAACAAAATGCATTTGCTAACTGCAGTGTGGCAGCCTGGAAGATTTGTGCTAACAGAAAATACAGTCATATCGCTAAAGGGTAAATAAAAGGAATTCACAAGACTGCCTGTCTCTCGTGCTTTCTCACTCCCATTTCTGATGTGTTCTCCTCTTCAGCCAGTTTGTCCCCATCGCTATAGGAACGTCCCAAGTCAGCCTGTCCCCATGAGGCTTTGTAGATTACACTTGACAGGAGTGCCGTGACCCCTCAGGGTGTTATAGACAATGTCTTCAGAGTTAGAACGATGTTGAGGCCCCCTCCCCTGACCCAGTATTCATGTGTATTTGGTATAATGGGGCCTTCCCATTGTGTGGGTATGTTTTTAGCAATGAGCACTGAGTGCTCTGAGGATTGAATCATTTGGTAAAGAAACAGGTATTTTAGGTGAATTATCTCCCTGCCAGTGCGCACACAGACCCAGCAGTCTGCTCTGATTCAGTCTCATGGGACCGAGATACCTTGGTGCTGTGTGCCTTAGAAATATTGCCACCTGAGAGAAATGTTCATGTCATCTGAGAAAAGAGATAGGAAAGGTGGATATGAGCCCCTTGGAGCTGATGTGATTGTGTATCAGATTGTGTGTTTAATATTTTCCCAAGGGACAAGCCCCCTGTGTTCTCTGCATTAGGAGGGGTTTCCTTTGGTGGAGGCACCAGGTCATAGGGGAACCCAGAGTAGAAAAGGGAGAAGGCTGCACCCACACCTCGGGGTTGGGTTACAGTGCCATTTAAGGTATGTCTACACAGCAAATGAACACCTGTGGCTAGCAGGGGTCAGCTGACTTGGGCTCACGGGGCTCGGCCTGAGGGGTTGTAAAATCGCTATGTAGACACTCGGCCTGGAGCCCGAGCTCTGGGACCATGCCAGGGAGGAGGGGCTCCAGCCTGAGCCCAAATGTCTATATTGCAATTTTTAGCCCCTGAGCCCGAGTCCAAGTCAGCTGAGCCAGGCGGTAATGTGTGATGTTCCAGTGTCGACCTACCCTTTGTATAACACTAGCTTTAAATAAAGGCATAAAATGTATTCAGTTGCGTATACTGGGCAGATAATTTTCTGATTAAATCTTCCCTGGCATGTACAGGTGTTGAGAGTCTGTGCGACAGGCTTACTAACTTGTCTCAGATTCTTCCTAGCCATTTGGCAGTTTGAAAATGCAGTTCATCTTAATTCAACGTAGAGAGTCCACACTGAAACCTAAGTAAAGTGCAAAACAAATAGATTATCTGGTGGAACAAAGCCAAATGACTAAAACAGGCTATTATACTAGTTCTGGGAGATGATAAATTTATAAACATATAGGGGAATTGATAATCATGGGAGCATGTGCATGGGACACTGCCTCATTTGTGTGCAAAGCTTGTTTGTGGATCCTGTGCAAACATAGAGATAAAGTAGCTAGGGTGTTTCTTGCCACAAATCAATAAGCGAATGAGTGGGAGGAGATCAGTGTTTATCCCCATACTGCCCTGGCTTGGGCCATCAGGAGAAGGGAAAGGGAAGAACATGTGAAGGAGGGCACCAGGTGGGTGAAAGCACATTCAGAATAATACAACTGGACATAGGTGACATTTTATAAAGGAAAATGTGACTCGGGTTTGCTTTTTTTGGTATTTAAAAACAAAGAGGGAGGCGGCAATATAGGATTGTCGACAAGGGATGCCCTCCAGCTTGCATTTGGAGGAGTACCAGGGCATGATAGGTAGTGTTACAGAGGCAGGGCCGGCGCAACCCATTAGGCGACCTTGGCGGTCGCCCAGGGCGCTAAGATTTGGGGGGTGCCAGCCGCCCCAGTCGTCAGTGGTAATTTGGGGGCGGGACCTTCCGCCGCCTCTGTCGGGGGCAGCATTTCGGGGGTGGGACCTTCCGCCGCCTAGGGCGGTGGAAAAGCTGGCGGCACTCCTGTACAGAGGGACACACAATGTCTCTGGTTTCTGAAAGTCCCCTGAGTGAACTTCTTGGTCATGGATAACAGTGACCATGCCACTGAAGTGGGTGGATTGGAAGACTCCTGTTTTGCTGAGGAATATGAGCAATGCAATCTATTTTGAAGTTGGGGAGCTTAGGGGAGACACCCTGCTATCTCTCTGGATGAAGTCAGAACTGGACTAATGGGGCACAGTGGGCTGGAAGTGAAGTGTAGAGGTGAAGTTGTATTGTAGCCCAGTAATGGAATTTCCAGGAGAGGAAAGCTGCAGACCATGACTGAGATACATTAGATCAGGGGTCGGCAACCTTTGGCACCTAGACCGCCTGGAGCGGCGAACCGCGGCCAGTGGGAGCCGCAATCAGCCAAAGCTGCGGACACGGCAGGTAAACAAACCGGCCCGGCCCTCCAGGGTGCTTACCCTGGTGAGCCGCGTGCCAAAGGTTGCCAACCCCTGCATTAGATTCAACCCCTGCATTAGAGCCAAGGGCAGGCTGATGAGAGAGGGAGAAAGGCAGGGACAATTGTACCGAGGCCCTGAGCTCAGCTCCCTCCCCCCCCAAATGTCTGTAACCAGGATGGATTGGGAAGGGGTAGGGACCCCAGAGAACATAATGTACCGGGGACCCAGATTTCTTTTGACAGGCCTGAGGGATGGTCTGTGCACTAGAATAGCAAGGGCATTGCAGGCCAGAATTGTACCACGTTGGCGTATGTGTAGAAACTTCCACAAAATGTCTCCATGCCCTGAAGAGATGCTAGGGCCAGGAAAACGTACATGAAACATCAGGGGAAACATGAACTGTACAAACTGCCGAGAGAGCCTGTGAGGTGCGAGGCTGGACTTCATGTCTCTGTGTCTGCCTGTGATCAAGTGGGGTAAAGAAATCAAGGCTGCCAGGAGGCAGAGGGAGGAGGAAAGTGACTCACTAGTGCCCCTCAATTCAAACGATTCAATTCAAATAGGCCAGATAAGCACATGGCTCCATATTCAATAGAACATGCTGGCTGCTGCAGCCAAAGCAAACTTAAGAATTTCCGACCTTGTGCTTGTGCACCTGGGAGTTAGACTCACATACGTGTGTTCTATGTTGCCTGCTTGTACCTCTGTATTGCCAGCAGCAGGGGAATCTAGGAATGGGCGACAGGAGATGGATCACTTGATGATTACTTGTTCTGTTCATTCCCTCTGGGGCACCTGGCATTGGCTACTGTCGGAAGACAGGATACTGGGCTAAATGGACCATTGGTCTGACCCAGTATGGCCATTCCTATGTTCTGGAAGCCCTGTTTCTGTTTAGCTTGGTATGACTGATACAGCGTTGCCAACGCTTGTGGTTTTATCACAGATCTTTCCATATTTGGTGTTTTTCTCGAAGCCCCTGCTCCTGGAGTCAGGTGAACACATCAGAATCTCAACTTACTGTTACAAAAAGCAAACAAAAAAGAGCTTGTAGCCCTCAGACTTGCTGAGAAAAGCTTTAAGTGTGACCTCTCAAGGTTTGAAAACCAGAAGGAAAATGAAAAAAACCAAAGAACCCAATATTTGTTTCTAAAAGCTCATGATTGTTTGGAGGCTGACTTGTCATTTTTGAAGGCTTGAGGTTGACAGTACAGAGGATACTACTCTTGCCAGGGAGGGGACTAACCCTTCTAACCAGTCCTGCAATGCAGCGTTCCAGGAAACCCACAGGGCTGAGTCTGTTACATATCTAACCCCAGGGTCTGGGCTGCCTGACAGCACAGCTGGAGTGCTCTGCAGCACCATGTGAGCACGCTGGCTTGAGTCACTGCGCCTTCTAGGTCTCCTGGTTGCCAGGGCTGGTGGCTTTGTGGAGGCAGCATTCTCAGGTGTTTGGGGCAGAGGAGTCCTTATGTAACTGAACAGCAATCCCTTTCTGATGAGGAAGGAGCGGTGGTAACAGGCTCCGTGGGTGTCTTTGGAGTCAGGCTTTGTGGGTGCAGGGTTGGATTTGGGAGGAAGAAAGTTTAAAGTTCTGGGGGCTGAGAAATATGTGGGACACTTGGCCTGCACAGAGGTGGAGGATTGCCATGTGGGGTGTGTGTGTGTCCGTCCCCTCCCATCCCATGGCATTCAGGTGTGAGAGTTATTTGCTTTGCTGGATCATAGAATCATAGAATATCAGGGTTGGAAGGGACCTCAGGAGGTCATCTAGTCCAACCCCCTGCTCAAAGCAGGACCTAATCCCAACTAAATCATCACAGCCAGGGCTTTGTCAAGCCTGATCTTAACAACCTCTAAGGAAGGAGATTCCACCACCTCCCTAGGTAAACCATTCCAGTGCTTCACCACCCTCCTAGTGAAAACGTTTTTCCTAATATCCAATCTAAACCTCCCCCACTGCAACTTGAGACCATTGCTCCTTGTTCTGTCATCTGTTACCACTGAGAACAGTCTAGATCCATCCTCTTTGGAACCCCCTTTCAGGTAGTTGAAAGCAGCTATCAAATCCCCCCTCATTCTTCTCTTCTGCAGACTAAACAATCCCAGAGTCCTCAGCCTCTCCTCATAACTCATGTGCTCCAGCCCCCTAATCATTTTTGTTGCCCTCCGCTGGACTCTTTCCAATTTTCCCACATTTTTCTTGTAGTGTGGGGCCCAAAACTGGACACAGTACTCCAGGTGAGGCCTCACCAATGTCGAATAGAGGGGAACGATCACGTCCCTCGATCTGCTGGCAATGCCCCTACTTATACAGCCCAAAATGCCGTTAGCCTTCTTGGAAACAAGGGCACACTGTCGACTCATATCCAGCTTCTCGTCCACCGTAACCCCTAGGTCCTTTTCTGCAGAACTGCTGCCTAGCCACTCGGTCCCTAGTCTGTAACAGTGCATGGGATTCTTCCGTCCTAAGTGCAGGACTCTGCACTTGTCCTTGTTGAACCTCATCAGGTTTCTTTTGGCCCAATCCTCTAATTTGTCTAGGTCCCTCTGTATCCTATCCCTACCCTCCAGCGTATCTACCACTCCTCCCAGTTTAGTGTCATCTGCAAATTTGCTGAGAGTGCAGTCCACGCCATCCTCCAGATCATTAATGAAGATATTGAACAAAACCGGCCCCAGGACCGACCCTTGGGGCACTCCGCTTGAAACCGGCTGCCAACTAGACATGGAGCCGTTGATCACTACCCGTTGAGCCCGACGATCTAGCCAGCTTTCTATCCACCTTATAGTCCATTCATCCAGCCCATACTTCTTTAACTTGCCGGCAAGAATACTGTGGGAGACCGTATCAAAAGCTTTGCTAAAGTCAAGGAATAACACATCCACTGCTTTCCCCTCATCCACAGACCCAGTTATCTCCTCATAGAAGGCAATTAGGTTAGTCAGGCATGACTTGCCCTTGGTGAATCCATGCTGACTGTTCCTGATCACTTTCCTCTCCTCTAAGTGCTTCAGAATTGATTCCTTGAGGACCTGCTCCATGATTTTTCCAGGGACTGAGGTGAGGCTGACTGGCCTGTAGTTCCCCGGATCCTCCTTCTTCCCTTTTTTAAAGATGGGCACTACATTAGCCTTTTTCCAGTCATCCGGGACCTCCCCCGATCGCCATGAGTTTTCAAAGATAATGGCCAATGGCTCTGCAATCACATCCGCCAACTCCTTTAGCACCCTCGGATGCAGCGCATCCGGCCCCATGGACTTGTGCTTGTCCAGTTTTTCTAAATAGTTCCGAACCTCTTCTTTCTCCACAGAGGGCTGGTCACCTTCTCCCCATACTGTGCTGCCCAGTGCAGCAGTCTGGGAGCTGACCTTGTTCGTGAAGACAGAGGCAAAAAAATCATTGAGTACATTAGCTTTTTCCACATCCTCTGTCACTAGGTTGCCTCCCTCATTCAGTAAGGGGCCCACACTTTCCTTGACTTTCTTCTTGTTGGTAACATACCTGAAGAAACCCTTCTTGTTACTCTTAACATCTCTTGCTAGCTGCAACTCCAAGTGTGATTTGGCCTTCCTGATTTCACTCCTGCATGCCTGAGCAATATTTTTATACTCCTCCCTGGTCATTTGTCCAATCTTCCACTTCTTGTAAGCTTCTTTTTTGCGTTTAAGATCAGCAAGGATTTCACTGTTTAGCCAAGCTGGTCGCCTGCCATATTTACTATTCTTTCTACACATCGGGATGGTTTTTTCCTGCAACCTCAATAAGGATTCTTTAAAATACAGCCAGCTCTCCTGGACTCCTTTCCCCCTCATGTTATTCTCCCAGGGGATCCTGCCCATCAGTTCCCTGAGGGAGTCAAAGTCTGCTTTTCTGAAGTCCAGGGTCCGTATTCTGCTGCTCTCCTTTCTTCCTTGTGTCAGGATCCTGAACTCTACCATCTCATGGTCACTGCCTCCCAGGTTCCCATCCACTTTTGCTTCTCCTACTAATTCTTCCCGGTTTGTGAGCAGCAGGTCTAGAAGAGCTCTGCCCCTAGTTGGTTCCTCCAGCACTTGCACCAGGAAATTGTCCCCTACACTTTCCAAAAACTTCCTGGATTGCCTGTGCAATTTTTTGCTCTCCCAGCAGATATCAGGGTGATTAAAGTCTCCCATGAGAACCAGGGCCTGCGATCTAGTAACTTCTGCTAGTTGCCGGAAGAAAGCCTCGTCCACCTCACCCCCCTGGTCTGGTGGTCTATAGCAGACTCCCACCACGACATCACCCTTGTTGCTCACACTTCTAAACTTAATCCAGAGACTCTCAGGTTTTTCTGCAGTTTCATACCGGAGCTCTGAGCAGTCATACTCCTCTCTTACATACAATGGAACTCCCCCACCTTTTCTGCCCTGCCTGTCCTTCCTGAACAGTTTATATCCATCCATGACAGTACTCCAGTCATGTGAGTTATCCCACCAAGTCTCTGTTATTATTGATGAAATCATTTATATGATCCTTTAGCAATCATGTGTGCTTCAGTGCATCTGCAGCTCTGAGTGACTGCAGAGTGCCCTGGGCTGCATGTGAGGAGTGTTTGGGCAGTGTACTGTACAGTAACTCCTCGTTTAATGTTGTAGTTATGTTCCTGAAAAATGTGACTTTAATCGAAACCATGTTAAGTGAATCCAATTTCCCCATAAGAATTAATGTAAATAGCGGGGGGGGGGGAGGGGGGTGTTAGGTTCCAGGGAAATTTTTTTCACCAGACAAAAAACTATATATTATATAGATATACACACAGTATACGTTTTAAACAAACAATTTAATACTGTTCACAGCTATGATGATTGTGAAGCTTGGTTGAGGTGGTGAAGTTAGAGGGTGGAAGAGGGAGGGATATTTCCCAGGGAATGCCTTACTGCTAAATGATGAACTAGCACTTGCTGAGCCCTCAAGGGTTAACACATTGTTGTTAATGTAGCCTCTCACACAAGGCAGCACGAACACGAGGAAGGGGAGACAGCATAGCAGACAGAGACAGACACACACCTTGTGTGTGGGAGAGAGAGAGAGATGCACACTGCTCCTTTAAGTAAGCTGACCCACTCTTAAGTGCATTGTCTTTTTAAGTGGATCAGGAAGTTGAGACAGCAGCTGCTGCCCCAAGCTCTCTCTGTCTCTCTCAGTCCGTGTCCCCTCCCTGCTCTATATGGAGAATGGGTAAGTGGGGTGCAGGAGCAGGGGGGAGGGGGACAACTTGACATTAGCCCCCCCTTCCCCCCCCTGCACAGCAAGCAGGAGTCTCTGGGAGCAGCTCCAAGGCAGGGGGCAGGAGCAGCACATGGCAGTGGGGGGAGGGACAGCTGAACTGCCAGCAATTGCCAGCCTGCTGGGCAGCTGCAGCACAGGGAACTTAGGGGAGCGGGGAGCTGATGGGGGGGCTGCTGGTCCACCCCGGTTACAAGCCCTCACCAGCCAGCTGCAACGGGCTGCTCTTCCTGCAAGCAGTGGACAAAGCAGGTGGCTGCCAAACGACGTTAGAAGGGAGCATTGCACAACTTTAAACGATCATGTTCCCTAATTGGTCAGCAACGTAACAACGACCGGGACGACTTTAAGTGAGGAGTTACTGTACCTTTGCATGATCACATAGTGCTCTCTTGACCATCTCCTTTTCATTTAATAGCCCTGTAGGTCTGGTGCTGATTCATCACATCTTGTTAGCTGAGCAGATTAGGGTGAGAGTCTGTTAAGCCTAAATTGTTCTCTGACTTAACGTCACAGGCTGCTTTCTGGAGCTGTAGCCTTGAATGCAGAGCTCTGCAGGAGAAGGGCCTCAGAGTCTGCACCTGAAAGAGGCTTTCTGGGGCTGGGCTTTTCCTCCTCCGTGTGATGTACATGCATCTTCTGAATTTTGATACACCTGCCCCCTGCCCATAAGCAATACTCTTGGAAACAAAACAGGTGCTATCAGCAGGGCCGGCTCCAGGCACCAGCCCAGCAAGCAGGTGCTTGGGGCGGCCAACGGAGAGGGGCAGCCCTCCAGCTGTTTTTGGGGCGGCAAGTCTGGGTCTTCGGGGGCGGCTCCCTTGGTCCCGCTGGGAGCGAAGGACCAGCCGCCGAATTGCCGCCGAAGACTGAAGCGGCGGCTGTAGAGCTGATCGCGGCTTTTTTTTTTTTTTTTTTGCTGCTTGGGGCGGCAAAAACCCTGGAGCCGGCCCTGGCTGTCAGTGACAGCTGGAGAGGCTTTTGCCCCCATAATAGCCAATGAGAGTTTGTGCTTACACTGTATGTGTGTTGGGTCTGAAAGTGCTTTACAAATATAGCTTGATGAAACCTCGCCCCTGTAGCAGAGATTTAGGAACAGCCAGTCTGAATCAGATCAGGGGAATGGCTACTCCAGGATCCGGCCTTGAAGGTCATGTCTTCACTCCAAAGAGGTGTGTTTTTACAGTTAGATAGCTGACATGGTGGAGAATCCTGGTGAAGACAGGGCAAGCTGTAGTTTTATCATGGTGAAGCTGGTTGAGGTGCACCCAAGGGGGAGATTAGAGTTTACCTCAATCAGTTATATTGAGGTAAAATGTCAGTTTGCCTTGTCTTGGATTTTCACCATGTCAGCTATATCATCATATAACATACCCTTTTGTAGTGCAGATGTGGCTTGACAGTGCCCAGCACCAGCTGCTGTAGAAGAAGGTGTAAAAACCCCCTATAACAGACAATTCTAGAATCACCTGCTCATGGGAAAGGTCTTCCTAACTCCAGACAATTCATGGTTGGCTTGTAGACTGAAGCACTGGGGTTTAGAGCCCTTCTATTTTTATCCTGTCTACAGTATTTGTGAATATTCTCATTATCCACATGAATGTCAAACCCTTTCTAGGATCCTGGTAAGCTCCTGGGCTCCGATACCATGTGGCAGGGAGTTCATGGGTTAATTCTGTGTTGAGTAAAAGAGAATCTTTCTTTTTGTTAGTTGTAAATTTGTTCCCTTTCAATTTCATTGCACCTCCCCTTGTTTCCATCGAGTGCGAAGGTAAATAGGAGCTTCCCTATCCTTTCATTATTTCCTCTCTCTCTCTCATGTCTCCTCTCTGCATGAAATCTTTTAACTGTCTCCTTACACTAAAGAGGAGGTGAGTGAGTTCGATATCTTCCATTGTTGTGTGCAGTGTTGTAGCCCTGTTGATCCCAGGATATTCACGAGATCTTGTCTCTCTAATATGCTGGGACCAACAGAGCTATAACAACTCTTCACCTGTCTGTGAACCCTGCCCTCCTCTATTTCTGCTAAGGTTTTACTGCAATAGGACCACCAAAAGTGAACATAGCATCCATTTTCTATCTCATGTTTTGTGCGTGAAGCAGATGTTTTCATTGAGCTGTCCTCTGCTGTGTGTATGAGGACATCAAATGATTCCTTTCAGCACACCGTGTAAAGATGTAAATATCATTATTCTTATTTTACACTAGGGTAAACTTAGGCACAAAAAGCTTAAGTGACTTGACCATGAGTTGCAGTAGTGATTTTCACCATGCCTTTGTGTGTGAGCCTGATCTTGATATTCCTTTAAGCCAGGGGTCTCAAACACGCGGCCCGCGGGCCGCATGCGGCCCGCAGGGCTATCGCATGCGGCCCGCGAGCTCCTCCCGGCCCCCCATTTACCTGGCCGACCAGCACCGGGGGCAGGGCAGGCTCCCTGCTTGCTTGCCCTGCTGCCGCGTCGCACCAGGAAGCAGCTGGAACCTGGGGGAGGAGGAGCGCAGGGGGGTGTGTGGCTGTTGCTTCAGGCACCGCCCCCAGCAGCTCCCATTGGCCACAGTTCCCCATTCCCGGCCAATGGGAACTGCTGGGGGCGGTGCCTGAAGCAACAGCCACACACACCCCTGCGCCCCTCCTCCCCCAGGTTCCAGCTGCTTCCTGGTGCGACGCGGCGGCAGGGCAGGCAGGCAAGCAGGGAGCCTGCCCTGCCCCCGGTGCGGGTCGGGCCGGAGCCCGCCCCCTGCACTCCTCCTGCACCCCGACCCCCTGCCCTGAGTCCCCTGCCGCACCCCGACCCCCTGCTCTGAGCCCCCACCGCACCCCACACCCCTCCTGTGCCCCCTGGGGGCAGGGAGGGGGCAGAGTTGGGGTGGGGATTTCGGGGAAGGGTTTGGAATGGGGGCAGGGAAGGGGTGGGAAGAGGCGGGGCGGGGCCTCAGGGAAGGGGTGGAGTGGGGGCGGGGCCGAGGGCGGCGGGGGGGGGGAGGTGTCAGTAAATGCGGCCCTCGGCCCAATGTACTAGTCCTCATGTGGCCCTCGAGGTCATTTGAGTTTGGGACCCCTGCTTTAAGCCTTTTAGTAACACACTAAATACAGTGTCCAGGGATTGATTCTTTCCTAGGTTTTTCCTGTTCCATTAATTTAATTAATCCCCACAGCTTCTAAAGGGTCAGCATTTACCTCTTGCATCACAGGAGTAACCTGTTCCCAGGCAAAGTTCAGGGGGAAACTCACGTTCTGCTGACTTGAGAGAGGACCATTGGGCTAAGTGCTTAGAATGGATCAGTGAAGTTTGTAGAGAGCAGCTTGCTAATATCTGGGTTTGTGTCTGCACAGGCTAAGGACAGCGATGATGATGATGAAGTCACCGTTAGCGTGGACCGGGATCGCTTCATGGATGAGTTCTTTGAACAGGTGAGATGTTTGTTCTCTCAGCAAAGCTCAGAGCGCTGTGCCGCTGGTCAGAACTAAGCGGTGCTCTCTCCCTGACCTCCCACTGGACTCTAGCCACAGAATACATGGCCACATGTGTTCTCATCTCTGCCCCCCAGTTGATGCCACTGTTAGGATTCACAGTCGTGTGTAGGAATTGCCAGTGGGAACAGAGTTTTTTTCTCATTGACACGAGGTCTGCCAATGCTCAGACTTCAGCCTTTGTTAACTTCTCCTAGGTCGCACTCTGGAGCATGCCCCATAAAGGTTTAGGCATCAATTAGAATCATGCAATCTTCACAGCAGAACCAATGTTGTAATGTGCAATTACAAAGCCTATGATGTAATGTGCAATTTGATCCTCCAGGTGCGTCCATCGAAACCAAAGGGACAACTTTAGCAACTGTTGGTAAATTAGAACAGATGCCTCTATGCCAGTGTGGAGGAAAGCCACTATCTTTTGGGGCAGCAGAAAGCCTCAAACTCTGCAAACTTTCTTGCCTCAGTGCTTTGATTAAAGCAGAAAGGCACTAAAACAACCCTGAAAGTCCCGCTGCATGGGATTGGTTGACTTTTTCTGTACATATCTAGCTTACAAATGGGAGGTTCTATTCTGGCATGTGGGTGGCTGTGAGCAATGCATGCAGCTTTTTAGAACACCTTTATCATAGTGTGTTGGGGTGTGTGAAGACATCTCTAGGCAGTCTATCAAAAGTTGAATGTAGGATGTAAAACCCCATTGAAAAGTCACTCAGTGAATCGAAGGTAGAGATATTCTAGATAGGCAGCCCAGAAAAACTGCATAATACAAACCCTGACTGCACTTCCCAAGACATCAGCAACCTTCCTTAAAGTGCAGTATGGTAGGGAAGTGCACCTTCTCACTCACTACGTCTGCTCTCCCAGTGTATCGGCCAAGTGTGTTTTCCTTAATGACTAAAAGGTTAACCCTGTGGATCCAGCAGTTATGGAGGAGCAAGCTGGTCTGCAGTTTGACTTGTGCATCTGGAGCAGAATTGTTCAGTTTCCCAGATGCAGAACCATTATTCATGATGCTAATGCATGAGCTGGGAAGCTTGGAGTCTCCCGGATCCCAAGGGAGTTTTCTGGGCTGGCATGTTGAAATAACATTTTCTAACATGTAAACTGAATGGACGTGACCTAGAGTCACTGATGTAATAAACATGGGAACTGTTCCCCTGCCCCCAAACCTCCCTGCTGCACTTTAGAGTCTCTTTTCACGGTATAGACACGCTTTAAGAAGCCAATCAGGTGGTAGCCAGCTAAATGCTCCTGCAGGAAGCAGCCTATGCTGGCCCAGGTCTCCTATGACTGCTTTCAGATTGGAGAGCACTTGAGTCTAGCAACCTCTCCCCTTCCCATAGACTTGACTGTCATGAATATGCTGAACAGCTGTGTTCCTTTGGGCCATGTCTCCGTAGGTGGAAGAAATTCGAGGGTTCATCGATAAAATTTCTGAGAATGTGGAGGAAGTGAAGAGGAAGCACAGTGCTATTCTTGCATCCCCCAACCCAGATGAGAGTGAGTGAGGCGTTCTCGGCTTTCTGCTCCAGCAGGCTGTGGGGCGTGGGGAACACAGGTGTGCTCCCGTAGCACATCAGGCTTGATCTGCTTTCTTGAGTGGATGGATGGGACATGTGCAAAGAATTAGATGCTGGTGTAGTGTGACAATGGTCATGCTGGCTGTGATGTAACCAGCGGGTGGTGTAAAGTAGGAGGCTGATGAGGTACGTGATGACCATGTTGCTGATAGAAGCCATCTGGGGAAGAGAGAGACCGGAGATGGGCTGGGCAGCTAGGAAAGGAGACTAGACAACTTGCTGGGGGCTCTTTTGGCTGGTAGGAAAGTAGATGAGGAGGAACATTGAGGGCTTCTTAAGGCTGGTGCAGAATGATTCTGTGCCTAAGCCTGGTGGATGCAGTGAGGCTGCAAAGAGCAAATGGCCCTTTTAATCCAGATGAGTCATTTTCCTGTTCCACTCAGCTAGAAAAGAAATGTAATTGTCTGGTTATTGCTGCTGAGACCCGGAGCTTGTACTCGTGCCACTTCGGTATCAAATATACTAACTTACAGACACCATTGCCACCTCCAGACTGTGTCATGACTAGGAAACAGTAATGTCCTCCGGCTCTGCAAAGAGAACGAACAGGAGGGTTTGATTGAGAGAACTGGTGATATGCTGCCTGCTCGCTCCCTGGCAATAGCTTCTGGCCAGACAGGCTGCTAAAGGAGAATAAACTAATGAGGCAGGATTCTCAGTGAGTTCCCAGCACTGTGGACACAGCCTGAGAAATGATGCAATCCTTTCTGTGCCTCCGATTTGCAGCCTGGGTGTGTGGCCACCCTCTGGAGCTTGGTCTCTGAAATGCCTGCTCTGGATTGTAGAATGCATGGATGGAAGGACCCACGCTTTATACCATCCTTTCTGCTCCCCTCCTGGCTAGACTACAGTTTTCATGAAGGGTGGGTGAACCAATCAGGTTTAAATAAGAATTGACCTGAACCTTATTCTGAACCGCAACCTAAGCCCTCTTAAAGGTTGCCTGAAGTTCTGTTTCTATCTGGCTATGGTGCCCATCCCTGTGGTCTCCGAGTGCAAACATTCAAGTATGTCTTTTCTCTCCCCTGTCACATGCTGATCCTTGGTATAAATAAAGGCTCAGTTCCCTGTAAGGTAGCTAATAGCTATTATCTCAATTTTACAGAGGGGGAAATTGAGGCATTGGGAGGTTGAGATTTGCCTGAGGTCACAGGAGGAGCTAGTGGATTCCCCAGTCCCAAGCGCTAACCACTAGATAAGAGATCGCATTAAATGCAGAGGATCTGAACTGTCAGCCTATCTGATGATCCCTGTTCATGCTGTTGCTCAGTGGACAGGCTTTTACCGGGCAGTTTTTCCTGGCCCGATTTCTGGAACCTACCCCCATGGGGGAAAAGATTTAGGAAATCTGAACTGGAAAAAACAGTCTGTGACTTTGTTTTCCCACAGCGAGAGTTTGGGTGAGTTAATATGCATGGGGCAGTTATTCAGCACAGCTTGGTAGGATGCAACTGGGCCTGCTGCCATGTGCTCCCGACAGGCCGTTCCATATGCTACTAAGGTATAGTAGGCAACACAGAAAGAAATGCTCCTGTTTCAAAAAGACCCTCTTTAAACTGTACGGTTACAGCCTATGTTGCTCCCCACAGTGCTGCCCCCCACCTTCATTTGGTATCTGATAATAGGAACATAAACCAGTGAAGAGTTTCAATTTCCAAACACTTGCCCCTGGAGGTCTCCCTCTGCTGCCCTCCAGGATTGTGAAGAGAGCCCTGGGGATGCTGGAGGACTGAGACTGGTTCTTTTTGACAGCAATTTAGCATCAGATCCCTTGTCAGGAGGGCTGCAGTGGGGGTGACCGCTAGGGAGAAGGCTGCTTTTCAAATGGTGGGAAGCCTTTGTCTTTGGCAGTAGAGTAACCTTTACAGGCCAGATTGCAATTGTTCCTGATTTGTATACTGTGCTTATGCTGTGGGTGCAATAGGACAGCTCCCCTGCTGCAAAGAGCTCATCTCAAGAGGGGACACAGAGGAGGGGAAGGATGAGGGAGAGGATGTGAGGGTTAGATGTTCATCGATTGGCTTGCCCCTCCTGTCCCCAACCTCCCTTCTTCCTTCTTTTGCTTTCATCCTCTTCCCTTCCCTCTACACACTCTCTCTTCCTGCTCTGTCCTCTACACATCTTCCTCTTTGCCTCCTTTCTGGCTCTTCCATCTACAGTGTCAAGTGCTAGGACACCCAGGCCCTTAATCCCTAATTACACTGGAACAGCTTCTCAATTAATGTTCACCAAGCCTTCAGCCTGATAATGCAATTCCTCCATGCCTTTACATTCCTAGAATCATCCCTCACCTGCCACCTTGGCTTCTTTGTCTGTGTTTGTACCATGAGGTCCTGCAGTAATTATTTATGGGCATCTTTCTGAAAGATCGGCTGTGTTTCCGCCACAAAGTGTTGGGCTCACTGCAGGACTCCTCGGGTGGTGTTTTCTGGCCTGGGACGTGCATTAGGTCAGACTAGATGTTCAGAATGGCTCCCATTGACCTTACAGTTCGTGAATCTATTTAACAGACTGAGAGCTGATAGAAGGTAGGAGCTCATGGACAGTTTACGGCATCCCAGAGTTGGAGTCAGGATTTTGAAAAGTGCCCAAGAAGTTTGAGCCCAACTCCTGTTGTCTTTCAATGGGACGTGCTCCTGCTCCCCTCAGTGATTTTGTAATTCCTGCCCTACATGCCCATTGGGCAGTAAAAGCAGAGCCTGTGTTTTTTCCTCTCGCATCAGTGCAGTGATTTAGCATGAGCTATCTTGTCAGGAGGGCTGCAGTGGGAGTTAATTAGGTGCTGGAAGCCAGGAGCCTTGCAGCAAATTACAGTGAGTTGTTAGTAAAAACCTGCTGAACCATGACAGACTCTCACCTAGAAGGGTAAGTGCCAGCTTCAGTCTCAGTAGGCCAAGGCCCAATGAACTCTGCTTCTCTGCATCATTATGACCTGGAGGAGCTGTGGATGTGGCACCTTAGAGACTAACAAATTTATTTGGGCATAAGCTTTCGTGGGCTAAAACCCATTTCACCAGGTGCATGGAGTGAAAAATACAGTAAGACGAATATATATTATAGCACAGGAAAAGATGGGAGTTGTGTTACCAAGTGGGAGTACCCCCACTTACTCTCACAGCTCCCGTCTGTCCTCGGGAGGAGCTCTCCAACCTGCTCTTAGAGTGAGGTGCTGCAGAAGTGCAAAGGCCACTCTTTGTGATTAATCCTGGTGTCTCATTTACCTTGAGCTCAAATCTGTGTCTCAATTAGAGAGTGTCAAAGAACCAATGCCTTTTCATTCCAGTAGCAAGTTAGAGGTCGGGAGAAGATGCTGCTTTCTGCCACTTCCATCCACTCTGCCAAAGTCTAGCCTGTTCCTTTGTGCTGTCCAGGATACTTTGCCTTGATTTTGTGCCCCCAGAAACATCTAGACCTCTTCAGACTGGGGCTAAGAAATGCAGTTGGGAAAGTGAGGCTCCCTTCTCTCTCTCCTCACTCCAGATGACAGAGCATGCAGTGTGCTGGTTCAGAGCGATCACTAACGTGCCATTCAGCACAACCCAGAGTCAGTCTGGGGGTGCTGTGCTTTCAGGAGGCCATTGTGGTAACTGATTACCAAAGGCTCCAGGGGACTGGATAGTATCCATGTGGAAAGCATGGCAGCTGGCACTAGCTGAGCAGCATTTCATTAATGTCTTCTGCTTTTTGACATCGCATCAGGCATTTTCACCCAGCAGATTGCTCCTGCCCTGAGCTTTCTGAGCAGGTACCGGAGGAACAGGGGGGAGATGCTGTTTGCAGGACAGATCAGACAGGTAAAAGGAAATTGGCTAATTATTTGTGTCAGTGGGAAGAAGGCTCCAAAAGGGAATATGGAGCCAGCTAATAATCAGCAATGAGAAATGCAGCTTTGCACTCTTCAAACCTGATTTGAAAGAAAGTGATTATAGAAATTGCTTTGCTGAGCAATAAGTGATTCTGTAGCCAAGGATTATTTTGGACAGAGTTTAATTATTTATAGGGGAGTTCAGAAGCTGCTAGGTTGATATTTTATTCTGATCTGACTGAGGAGGATTTTTTGATCCTCTTGTATATTAGGGGTGAATTTTGTGCTCATGAATTGAGGGACTAATAGCAGCGATCTCATGGCTAGGCAGGCCCAATGCATTCAGTGCACGCTGTGCCACTGCCAAACAGCTCATGTCTGGAGCTGCTGATCATACCTACTTGCCTTGTGATGTGAGGTTGAGACCAGCACAATGCCCTTTTACTTTCCATTTGAGTCAGAGTTCGAACCCAGGAGTCCAGAGGTGAAAGGCCTGGTGCATTTCACCACTGATCTGTCTGACTCTCCCCAGCCCTATCCCCAAGTGCTCTGCGGTCCATTAAAGATGCTTCATCCGGCTTTCTTGTAATCATGGCCTAGTAACTTGATATCAAGGACTCAGAGGTACTTCCAAACTCTGCTTGGATACATGCCAGGCACTTTATTTAAACTACAAGAAGTCTGGTGGCACTTATTTAAACTGACTTTGATATCAGCACACTTGCTTTAATAATATACAGTGGGGCCATTTAGAAATATTCATGTTAAAAGGATAGAGCGATGCGTGTGTTTGGGTGTTTTCTGTAGCTGAGCTGCAGTAGTGATCACAGCAAAGGTGAGAGGCCACCACTGTCTGAACAGGGCCAAACTCAAGGGGGATTTGGGTGCCTTGTTTTGACAGTGCCATGCAAAGGAACGTATTATAGTCATTATTTCCTCACAGACCTAATCACTCTAGCAGCATGTAAAAACCCTCCTTTTGATAGGCACCCTGTTTGAGGAGGCATTTTAAAGCCAATTTATAGGGAAGTCAGTCTGCATATTTTCACAAGAAAGTAACTGAAGCCTGACTCATGTATGCATGGAGATGTGGCTATGAACCGTGCAGGGTAGTTTGCTTGCTAACTTTAAAAACACGTCCTCTTTAAATTCTTGGGACCAAGGTGCATGGACCGAGCTGCCTGGGGGCCCAGGACTGAGATGGCATAGAAATAACAAGAGAACAAGCAAAGAAGAAGTGGGGCCATTAGGCAGTGAGGAAGAAATTAAATATAAACTAGGTATGACCTAAAAACTAAATTAATGCTTTGCCTAAGTTTTCAATAAGGATGATGATGTAGAACATGGGGGCAAAGGCAGGATGGCTCATGGAAAGGAGTGTTTGGAAATGGAAATTGACAAATCTGAGGTGGAGACAAAACTGAAAGAGATGAATGTGCTCAAGTTGAGGGGCTGGATAATCCACACCCCAGAGCACTGAAAGAACTGGCACATGAGACTGCAAGGATTTTAATCAATCTATCAAATCAGGGATGGCATTGTATGGCTGCAGAATAGCAAAGGTAGTGTCTATATATAAGGAAGGGGGGAAGAATGATCTGAGCAGCTAGAGACTCATTATTCTGACCTCAATAGTATGCAAGGCTTTAATTATTCTTTCCTTCAAAATTTGTTCTGAAGACCTGGAGGTATATGGAAAATGGGATAAAATACAACACGGGTGTACCAGAGATAGATCGTGCCAGTCTAAAGTGATAGCTTTCTTAGATAAGATAACTAATTCTCTAGACAAGGGAAATGCACATCTAATCTATCTGGATTTAAGTAAGGCATTTGATACAGTGCCACAAAATGATTAGTCAAGCTGGAGAATATTATGGGGATTAGTACAAAAATTGTAATGTGGGTACAGAACAAGAGAGAGAACAAAGGTTGTGCTGAAAGGTGAACTATCAGGCTGGAGGGAGGTTCCTAATGGATTTTCTCAAGAGTTGGTCTTGGGACCAATCTTATTTAATATTTTCATTAATGACCTTGGGACAAAAAGCAGGAGTGCGTTAACTGTATTTGCTGATGACACAAAGTTGGTAGGCACTGTCAACCCAGAGAAGGATTGGAATATCACACAGGAAGAATTGGATGACCTTGAGGACTGGAATAATAGAAATGGGATAAAACTGAATAGTACAAAATGCAAGTTCATGCACTTAGAGATTAATAATAAGAAATTCGGCTATAGGCTGCGGGCTCATCAGTTGGAAATCACAGAGGAGGAGAAAGACTTGGGTGTCTTAGTCGATATGACTATAGGATATGGCCATGAGCTACCAATGTGATACAGCTGCCAAAAAGGCAAATGCCATCCTAGGATGTATAGGATGTATTCACACTGGCACAGGTGTAGTGAAGGGCTACTAGGATGGTTGGGGAATGGAGAGCCTATTTTCTGAGAGGAGTCTGAAAGAGCTGGGCTTGTTTAGGCCAGGGCAAAAAAGGCTGAGAGGGGATCTGATTGCTCTCTATAAATACACTGGGGTGGTAAACACCAGGGAGGGAAAGAGCGATTTAAGATAAAGACAATGTTGG
The DNA here is from genome assembly GCA_003942145.1 of Platysternon megacephalum. Taxonomy (NCBI): domain Eukaryota; kingdom Metazoa; phylum Chordata; order Testudines; family Platysternidae; genus Platysternon; species Platysternon megacephalum. Next base: position 170,080 of record QXTE01000374.1, read on the forward strand.
CACAAGAACAAATGGGGCTAAACTGGCCAGGAATACATGTAGGCTGGAAATGAGAAGAAGGTATCTAATGACGCAGCAGTGAGGCTCTGGAACAGGCTGCCAGTAGGAGAAGTTGGAGCAAGAAACATGAATGGTTTTAAGATGGAGTTTGGTAAGTTTACGCACAGGATCATGTGACTGGGTTGCCCGTGATAGCAGAGGATTGTATACTTTCAAGCACAGCAGCCCAAGGAGCAGAGGGTGAAGTGCTTAGGTGCCATGGCACTGAATGGAATTTGGTTTGCTACTTCTGCCCTCCTATGGATATAGAGATTGGGTTAGGTCTCATCACTGCGAAAGGTTAATCTTTTCCTACAGTTCTCAAGGATTTCTCTTCTGGGACACTCAGCTCTGTGGTTTGTTTGAGTTGCAACTGCTAATGTCATTTAGATTCTGGCCTCCTGTGGGTGTGCATCTGGCTCACTTACCTATTGTGCCAGTGAATTCTTATTCCATTAGCCGGCATTTGTTTAATTTACACTGTATGGCATCTTTCGTGATCAGAACTCTAGATCGGTGGTTCTCAACCAGGGGTACATGTGCCCCTGGGGGTATGCAATGGTCTTCCGGGGATACATCAACTCATCTAGATATTTGCCTAGTTTTACAACAGGCAACATAAAAAGTCAGTACAAACTAAAATTTCATACAATGACTTGTTTATACTGCTCTATATACCATACACTGAAATGTAAGTACAATATTTATATTCCAATCATTTTATTTTATAATTATATGATAAAAATGAGAAAGTCAGCCATTTTTCAGTACTAGCGTGCTGTGCCACTTTTGTATGTTTATGTCTGATTTTGTAAGCAAGTAGTTTTTAAGTGAGGTGAAACTTGGGGGTACACAAGACAAATCAGACTTCTGAAAGGGATACAGTAGTCTGGAAAGGTTGAGAACCACTGCTCTGGATCATAATAATGACAATCAGCTGTCACTCTTGATGTGCACTTCCAGAGCATATAGGAAAAGTGAGGGTGTCTGGCAGCTAGTTGTGTGAGTGGTGCATGGGCTGGAGTGGACAGCAGCAAGCTCCACAAGATGGCAGTTTGATTGCAAAGTTTGGTAACCCCACAGAGAGGCTGCTCAATGAACGGAGGTTCCCTTTGCCCAGCTTAAAAGAGATGTACAGTAGAACCTCAGAGTTATGAACACCTTGGGAATGGAGGTTGTTCGTAACTCTGAACAAAACATTCTGGTTGTTCTTTCAAAAGTTTATAGTTGAACAATCACTTAGTACAGCTTTGAAACTTTACTATGCAGAAGAAAAATGCTGCTTTCCCTTTATTTTTTTAGTAGTTTATGTTTAACACAGTACTGTACTGTATTTGCTTTTTTTCCCCATCTCTGCTGCTGTCTGATTGTGTACTTCCGGTTCAAAATGAGGTGTGTGGTTGACTAGTCAGTTCATAATTCTGGTATCAGAGGGGTAGCCGTGTTAGTCTGGATCTGTAAAAGCAGCAAAGAATCCTGTGGCACCTTATAGACTAACAGACGTTTTGCAGCATGAGCTTTCATGGGTGAATACCCACTTCTTCAGATTCATAATTCTGGTGTTCATAACTCTGAGGTTTTATTGTATTTATAATTCACTTGGCAGTTTCGTTTTTGTTAAGGTTTATGATTTGAGTCATAAACCTTAACAGTCCTTAAATAAGTCCTTAAATTTGTTCCACCTGACTGCTATAGCTGTTGTCACTTTTGGTGCTCAAAAGAGAATTTATTTTGTTTCAGCCTCTAGGACTCAATTTCCCAGCAAAGAGAGTTTAGATGTTTAATGGGGAAGAGTTAATTGTATTTTGGAGCCATCGATAAGCATGCTGAGTGATTTCTGCCATGCCTTTCCTCCATACACCAGTTTTCCTTACAGGTTCCTCACTAACGAGTCTCCTTTACTGCCTTGTAGTATAATGGATTATGTTCAGTGAATGAATTACTCCTGGGAGCATAAATCCTCAAATCCATAGCCAGTTTCCTTCAGTCTGTCAGTTCAGTCCATCTCCAGTGGACTTCAGAATGCTTGATAAATATTTAAAACCTCTAAGTGCTTCTGGGTAACAGACAGCAAGGAACATTTCAGTTACACATAAATTTAAATCCAAGTTGCAATTCTCCAGTTCATAAATCTAAACTACATGAGACTGAGACGGTAGCTTCCAGAAATCAGGATGCAGTCTGCTTGTACATTTTTCTTTGGGCTCCTTGTCTTCTGGATGGGATTTGATTGAGACTGTTTCTGATCCAGGGAGGTGAATGAGCATCATCATGCTCTGTAAGGTACTGGGGCCGTGGACATGGTTCATTTACAGAGTAGACTGGTAGAGACCATTTTGATTAAAAAACTAGAAGGATATAAAATAAAGATGGCACACGTTAAAAGGATTAAAAGCTGGCTAAGTGATAAGTCTCAAAATGTAACTGTAAATGGAGAATCATCATTGAATGGGTGTGTGTCCAGTAGGGTCGTGCAGAGTTCGGTTCTTGGTCCTATGCTATTTAACATTTTTATCAACGACCTGGAAGAAAACAAAATAATCACTGATCAAGTTTGCAGATGACCCAAAAACTGGGGGAGTGGTAAATAACGAAGAGGACAGGTCACTGATACAGAGAGATCTGGATCGTCTGGTAAGCTGGGCCCAAGCAAATAAATATGTATTTTAATATGGCTAAATGTAGGAACAAATAGTGTAGGCCTTACTTACACAATGGGGGACTTTATCCTGGGAAGCAGTGACACTGAAGAAGGCATGGGGGTCGTTGTGGATAATCAACTGAATGTGAGATCCTAGTGCTGTGGCCAAAAGGGCTAATACGATCCTGGGATGCATAAATAGGGGATACTTGAGTAGGAGCAGAGAGGTTATTTCACCTGCGTATCTGGCACTTTTGTGACCGTTACCTTAATACTGTGTCCAGTTCTAGGGTGACCAGATGTCCCGATTTTATAGGGACAGTCCCGATGTTTGAGTCTTTTTTTTATATACGCTCCTATTACCCCCCACCCCCGTCCCGATTTTTCACACTTGCTGTCTGGTCACCCTAGTCCAGTTCTGGTGTCCACAGTTCAAGAAGGATGTTGATAAGTTGGAGAGGTTTCAGAGAAGAGCCACAAGAATAATGAAAGGGTTAGAAAACCTGCCTTCTAGTGATAGATTGAAGGAGCTTAATCTATTTTACTTAACAAAGAGATGGTTAAAGGGTGACTTGATTACAATCAAATATTTAATAACGGGCTCTTCAATCTAGCAGAGAGAGGTATAAAATCCAGTGGCTGGAAGTTGAAGCTCGACAAATTCAGACTGGAAATAGGGCATAAATTTTAAGAGAGAGAGGAATTAATCATTGGAACAATTTAAAATTGAGATTGGAGGTTTTTCTAAAATCTCTGCTCTAGGAATGATTGTGGGTGAGTTGAGAGCCCTGGCGTCAGAGACTCAGTATACAGTTTTCCATAAGGATAAAGTTTATCTCCACCCTCACCCTAAGTTCCTCACAAAGGTGGTCTCCAATTTTCATGCTAACCATGCAGTTTATTTGCTGACTTTCTTTCCAAAGCCTCACGCTCTTGGCAATGAGGAGAAGTTTTATTCACTGGATGTGAGAAAAGTTTTAACTTTCTACCTGGACTGTATTAAGTCTTCTAGGTCCTCTGTGCAGTTGATTGTTACAGTTGCGGACAGAGGCTTTCATCATAGATTTCTTTGTGTATTTGGTTATGCTACCAGTTGGCTAATATAACTCCACCTGCTAGGATATCGGCCATTTTGCTAGACCACAGGCACATTAGCAGCTTTCCTGGTGCAAGTAACTACCATAGACATTTGCAAAGCGGTGACTTGGTCATCAGCCCACACCTTTGCTGCTCATTATGCTATTTCCCATCAGTCCAGGGATGATGGCAGTTTCGGATGGGTTGGTCTACAACAGGGGTCGGCAACCTTTCAGCAGTGATGTGCCGAGTCTTCATTTATTCACTCCAATTTAAGGTTTCGCGTGCCGGTAATACAGTTTAACGTTTTTAGAAGGTCTCTTTCTATAAGTCTATAATATAGAACTAAACTATTGTTGTATGTAAAGTAAATAAGGTTTTTAAAATGTTTAAGAAGCTTCATTTAAAATTAAATTAAAATGCAGAGCCCCCCGACCGGTGGCCAGGACCCGGGCAGTGTGAGTGCCACTGAAAATCAGCTCGTGTGCCGCCTTCGGCACGCGTGCCATAGGTTGCCTACCCCTGGTCTACAATAACTGTTTAGGTAGACTCCAAGCCCACCTCCATGTTAATTTGCTTGTGAGTCACCTACAACAGAATGGACACGTGCAAGCACTTGAAGAAGAAGAAGAAACAGTTACCTACCTTTCCATAGTTGTTGTTCTTCAAGATGTGTTCACATGTCCATTCCATGACTTTCCCTCCTTCCTCTCTTCATTGGAGTCTATCTGCTGGGAAGGAACTGAGGGAGGTCAGGGGGGGTCTCCACTCTTTTATACCTGCATGCAATGGCACGTGACAGCATAGGGTGCTTCAGTCGTCCCAACATATATTGCTAATGGAAAAAAGTTTGACAACTGCGCATGGGACATAATCGTTTTGTCTATAATCTTTCAGCTTCTATTAGAATAAGGTTCTTGGTCTTCAAATACACACCTAAGTTATTGATCTCTTTTTTTTAATGCAAAGCTGTCTGGTGCTGAAATTGCAAGAAGCAGTTCTGAGGCGTGTCTGTGCATGGGCTGTGAAGATAACATTTCTGAGCAGATTCCTTTAATACTATATAGCAGAAAGGGTGAACTCATTGCTGTATATTCCCTCATTGATGGTGACCTCTGGCATTCAACAGATTCCATAGCCAGCCCATACAATAGGTGTCACTGATGGAACAACATTTCTTTGTTTTTGTGGATACAGACTCACACCCCTCTGATACTGATGGAATTCCAACCTACTCAGAGTGCTTGATACTGCTTGTGGCACTGATCACTCGCTTAGACACACCAAACTACCAAACAGAATGACGAGTTGCTTCTCTTTGCTAAATTATGGAAAAAATATTGAAGGAGAGAGTACTTACGGACCTTGAGGTCGATGGCGTCTGGGACAAATTACAACATGGTTTTACGAAAGGTAGATCGTGCCAAACCAACCTGATCTCCTTCTTTGAGAAAGTAACAGATTTTTTAGATAAGGGCAATGCGGTGGATCTGATATATCTTGATTTCAGTAAGGCGTTTGATACGGTACCGCATGAAGAATTACTGCGTAAATTGGAAAGGATGGGGATCGAAATGAAATTCCGGAGGTGGATAAAGAACTGGTTAAAGGGGAGACTGCAGAGGGTCGTACTGAAAGGGGAGCTGTCGGGTTGGAGGGAGGTTACCAG
>QXTE01000374.1:176043-253156 GCA_003942145.1 Platysternon megacephalum
TATTGGCCACATGCTCGGGGTTCAGCTGATCGCCATATTTGGGGTCGGGAAGGAATTTTCCTCCGGGGTAGATTGGCAGAGGCCCTGGAGGTTTTTCGCCTTCCTCCGAGCATGGGGCAGGGGTCGTTTGCTAGAGGATTATCTGCTGCTTGAAGTCACCAAATCAGGATTTGGGGACTTCAACAGCTGAGTGAAGGGTGAGAGTTATTTCAGGGGTGGGTGGGTCAACTTTTGTGGCCTGCATCATGCAGGAGGTCAGACTAGATGATCATAATGGTCCCTTCTGATCTCAAGTTCTATGATTCTATGACTTCCTTCTTGCCTTTGCCCCCACTTCCATGGCTAACTTGTGCTTCACTCTCTGGTGTAATAATAGTTGTATTTCTATGGCAGGCATTCACTGTCAGGGCTAGAGTCTATAGAGACTTTGTGTGTGGCAAGCTGGGGTGTGAATATACAGCGCTGCACACTAAGTGACCGTGTGGACTCTGTTCTGAGCACTAAAAGTTCACTAGCATGCTTTGACGGCCTACTGCTGTTTCATGTCAGAATGAACTACAGAACTTTTAGGCTAGGTCAACGCTACAGGTTTGGGGTGTGATTCCCGGCTCACGAAGACGTACCCACAGTAGCTCTTATGGAGCTAGTGTGAATCTAAATAGTAGCCTAGCTACAGTAGGATGGCGTATCCATGGCAAGAACCTACCCATGGGGTTCAGGTGAGTTTGTACTCGGCATGGCTGAGCCATACTCCCCGTGCTACCACCACTATCCTGAGAGGTAGCGCAACTAGAAATAGTAGGGTAGCAGCGGTAGTATGGGCAGCGTTGTGGAGTGCAAGACCACCTGAACCCTCGAGGTGCGTACTTAGCAGAGCTAAGCTGTGCCGCTGCTGCCCGTGCTACAATTTATACTCCATAAGCGCTAGTATGAGTATGTCTTCGTGAGCTGGGAATCGCAGCCCAAGGTCACAGTATAGCCATAGCCTTCCACACGGTCACATAGCGCACAGCAGACTAGAGCGCTGTAGACTCACACCCTGGGTTTGCTGAGCGCTAAGTCTCCAGAGAGATGAGCCTCGGTGTTCAGTCCCTAACACAGACATCACTACGCCTGTGGGCCAGAAGGAGAGCAGGAGTAATTCATTGCTAAGAGCACATACTCCTGCGTGTCACTGAGGCACTGCCACTAGTGAGCTATTGGCTCACGTGCCTTTGATGAGCTAGGCTTGGTAACTGCTCTGAGAGCAGCCTGGAAAGCCCCTGTGGTCCTGTCATTTGAAGGGCTGTGAGAAAAGCCAGCCCAGTTTGATAGCTGGAGCCACTGAAATGAGGATGTAAAGTTTGAAGAGTGAAGTCAGGGTTGTATTACTAAATGCACTGCAGGGTTTCCTTTTGGGGTTTAATTTGTGTATGTTCTGAGTATAGAAATGGTTTAAAAATACAGTGTGTGTATCTGGAGCTCCCAGAAGCATGCTGTGCATTAATATAATAATAATATATGGAGATATACCTATCTCATAGAGCTGGAAGGGACCCCGAAAGGTCATCGAGTCCAGCCCCCTGCCTTCACTAGCAGGACCAATTTTGCCCAGATCCCTAAGTGGCCCCCTCAAGGATTGAACTCACAACCCTGGGTTTAGCAGGCCAATGCTCAAACCACTGAGCTATCCCTCCCCCCATATATTAAAGGTTGCTGTTATTGTGCATGCTGCAGGCGTGTGTTAATGTGGCATTCCTTCGTAAGATCGGTGCACGAGTAAAAATTAAAAGGAGTATTTCTGTGAAAAAGACACAGATTTGTTCTCCTCCAAGTTCCCTTCAGTTCTCTTGCCTTTTGCCCTGGATCTCCCCTCAAAGTTGTCCTTCATCACCTCTCCCTCCCTAAAAATGAAACTCACTTCAATTAAAATAAAAACAGCAACAAGGGAATGGAGCAGGACAGATCAAGTGGCTGCAGCCAAAGCTACTGCCCAGCTCATAGGGGTTAATACTTTTGTAGCTTCGACAGGGTGTTCAGCTTTGTACAGGGCACAGAAAACAAGATGGTGCCAGTCCCTTTCTGTGTCATTAGATTCCACTTCTCCCAGCTCCCTTATGTGCTGTTGTCTTTGCGTATTGCTGCTCTCTTTACCCATCGTGCTATCTGTATGAGTCGCATTGCCAGCACAGGGGACGTGTTATGTCTTTGTTACCACCTGGCTGGTGGCAGTGCCTAGAGGCCACAGCCCCATTGTGCTAAGTAGTGAACAGACGTGTAACAAAGACAGGAGGTTACAGTCTAAGTACAGAGCTTACAAGTGCTCTACACACCTAGGGCATTGCAGACATTTCAAGGAATAGCAGAGTTTTTAAGGAGGCCTGGCTGGAAAACAAGAATTCCATTTCACACAAAAAATTGAGGTTTTGCCATTTGTTTTTGTTCCGCATTGGAATGAAAACTCGACCTTTCAAAATTCTTCACGAAAAAGAGAGAGAGATTGAGAGCATACCATCCCAGAATAACCAATTGGCCTGGGATGTGAAGGACCCAGGTTCAAGTCCTCACGCCAAATCAGGCAGAGTTAGGATTTGAATCTGGGTCCCCCACATCCTTGGCTGGGCTATTGGCTGTTCTGTGGGGTGTTTCTCACTCCCTCGCCCTCCTGACATCAGAAATTCCATCCTAGACTGAGAAATCATTCTGATGGAAGTTTTTTGTTGAAACTGATAAGGTTCTGCAAAAAGTTTTGGTTTCAATAAACTGGCATTTTTAGTGAAAAACATTTTGTTGAAAAACTCCCAACCAGCTGTTGTTAAGTGCCTTTTACTTGCTGCATGAGTGCCTACACTATCCAAGTGAAATTTCCTTCTTGCTGACTTAGCAACCTCCCCAGTACAACGATCCAACACCCTGCCTTTTACATCTTCAAGACAGGCATGCAGATTCTAAAAAGAAAGGGAAGTTGTGTCATCACAAAGGCGTGCTTTATTTTGCAATTTGTGCTAATACCACTGAGCATGAGAGAGGGATCAGATTGCTCCTCTGGCAAGGGGTGGAGTCGAAGAGGTGTTGTCTGTTGCCCTATTGCTTTGTGATGCCCTGGTTTCATATCTTTGACATTTTTCCTTATGTTTGTTTGGAGGGAGATGGTAGGCAGGCTGTTAAAAGTTAGATTGAGCTGTTTAAGTCTTTTTCTTCCTGTCCCCTGCTTAGGATTTCCTGACGCTGTGGCTGTGCACAGGAGCGGGGCAGGTTGTTCCCGTGGTGAATTGTATGGGATGAGTGTGTGTCTGTACTTCATGCTTCAGTTCTCATTTTCTGTGAGGTGCCCAGGTACTGTGGTGGAGGGTGCCCCATAAGGACCTAGACAGTGTGTCAGTTCCTGTCTAGCCCTGAGGGATGAGGGAGCTCCCTGCTTGTTTTCTTCTTTGTCTGCCCTTATGTGGCACTGTTAATCTTCCAAGCTCTTTGTGAACATTCCTCCTCCTTGGAGAAGATGAGCCTTTTAATTTTTGCTAAACGGTTAGTGTACTAATCAAAGCCACAGCCCTTTTGTTCCATGCGGGAGTTCAGGCCTACATCCCTTCTTGTTACCCATCTGCCCTGTTCATACAACATAAACCATTTGCTCAGTTCTCATCCGCGTGCACAGCCCAGCTTATGGCAGTGCTTATACCAGTGCATTCTAACACTCCTGGAGCACCAGGACTGAACTCCAGGCTTCAAAAAAGAGCTAGATAAGTTCCTGGAGGATAGGTCCATCAATGGCTATTAGCTATGGGCAGGGATGCAAACCATGCGCTGAAGTGTCCCTTGCCTCTGACTGCCAGAAGCTGGGACTGGGCGACAGGGGATGGATCACTTGAAATTACCCTGTTCTGTTCAAACCCCCTGAAGCCCCTGGCATTGGCCACTGTCGGAAGACAGGTTACTGGGCTAGATGGACCATTGGTCTGACCCAGTATGGCCATTCTTACCTGTTCTGTATTCTTCAGCACTGTTGTGAAGAGCAGGGGCTTTTGGGTAATTTCCTTCTGCAAGCTATTGAGTTGTTAGCTGGAATCAGAGGGCTGGTTAGTTGAGAAGGGTAGTGGGAGGACTAGTACAGCTGCAATACTTGTGGCTTTCTGTTTATACTGGAGAAAAACCATGGTAAGCTGTACTGGCGAAGGTGGAGTTGGGCCGCAAACCTCATGCCAGGGGTTTTATTGACCCTTTGGAGTCAGCTCTTGAGGAGCACCTGTGCTGGCAGTTGGGGATGGCTGCATAGCGTTGTAGCTCAGGGTGTCCCAGGCTGCTACTAACTGCAGCTCTTTTTTGCTTAGTCTAAACAGGGCCAACGAGTGTGGGTTGGTGGAGGCTGTTAGGGTGATGAGTTTCACACTGAAAAATGGGAAAAACTGTAGCAGAGGAGGATAGCAGTTCTGGTAAGGTGTCAGGGAGGGTTGTGGATGTTCTGTGTGAGCGAGGGGCTGGGGGCTCGCTGGAGGGGGAAGGGTAGATGACGGTATGACAGGCTGCTTGGGGGTGATCCTTGAGTGAGCATGCAGCCAGCCAGCATGCCATCTGCTTCCTGGCTCAGCCAGTTGATGGCTTCAGGGCTCTCCAATCGGCAGGGGTTGCCAAACCTTGGACAAAACACTGTATTTTTGTGAAACCAGCAGAGACCCTGGCAAACGATCAGTCTCAGTCTTCCGGACACATGGGGTCTGTCTACACTGCCATCAAATCCCTGTGGCTGGCCCATGCCAGCTGACTCAGAATCACAAGGCTCAGGCTAAGGGGCTGTTTAACTGCAGGGTAGATGTTTTAGGCTCGGGCTGGAATCTGGACTCTGAAACCTCACAATGTGGGAGGGTCATCTTGAAGCCCAAGCGCCAGCCCAGCAAGAAACTATGCTGATGTTTTTAGCCCCGCAAGCCTGAATCAGCTGACCCAGGCTCTGAGACTCGCTGCTGCAGGGTTTTTTTGCAGTGTAGACGTATCCTTTGGGAAAGAGCCTACAGGGAGGAGCCAGAGACTCCAGCTGGCATAGCTGCTTCAGGAGCAGTTCAAGCAGGGCCCATGGGATGCTGATTATGTCATCAGACTGCTGTCTGCAGTTTTCACTGGACATCCTCTCCCCGGTGCTAATTGGCTGTCTGCTCCAACTCCCCCCCCCCCTTACTTCTCTTTCCATCTAGCTATCTGCCCCCCCCCCCGCCTCCCCTCCTCCCCCCGCCTTATGTAGCCCCACTGAAGGGATTTAAAAAACAAACAAAACATTGTGGCACTCCCAAGCTGTTTGCAGCCCTCAGCTTGTTTTCTCTGCTTGTTCTGCCCCTTTCCCCTACCCTGTAAGTTCTTCCAGGCAGGAACTATCACGTATTCTGTGTTTGTGCAGTACCTAGCACAATAGGACCCATCTCACAGTGTGCCTGTAGGCACTGCTGTAATAAACATGATAACTCATAATTCCAGTTCCTGGTGAGTAACCTAGATACTGTCTATCAGGAGAGCTGCAGAGGTTGAACAAAGCCAGGTTGTTGAAATGCACAAGGGTGTCATGTAAGCAAATAATATGAACATACTGCAAAGAGTATGTGCTCTGCCACGGAGATAGCACTGAGGCTGCAGCAGGAAGCCACTATGCTGTTAGCAGACTCTGCCCTCGCTCATGTGTTCCCACATCTTCTGCTGTTTGACAAAGCCTTTCACATGCTTTGTGTTATCCCAGGTCGGGTTCTCTTTTACCAGGTAGCTGCCATTGCCATATAGAACTTTCTGTATATTTAAGCTCTGTCGTTACTGATGCCTATTGTCTATGCTGTCAGCCTGAACAATACTGTATTATCTGAAATACCAAGTGTATGCAGAGTAAATATCAATTAACTTTAGCCTGATTCATGTGAACATAAAAAATAAGCTGCTCTGTAATTATTTCTGCCTTAATTTAGACCACATAGTTAGCAGCGCTTTGGTAATACATGTTCTGACTGCAGCAAGCTATTCATAGCAGAGCTGGGGAGTTTTAGAGGAATGTAATGTGTGTCCCCTTCGCTGTATGCACCCCACTGCACCCCAGAGACTACATCTCAGTTCTCAGCAGAACATTGCCCCAGCACTTGGGAGAGTTTCAGTAGAGAGCTGTATTCCTGACCAGAGTTCAGTCTGTTACTGCTGGAGGTATTGTTGCTTTTTTGCTATAAGAGGCAGCTGTTGTGCCTCATGTAGGGTTAACATTGCGTACAAAAGAAGAACTCGGTGGTGGTGAATAAACACTGGGCTGTCCCAGTTTCTGTCCCTGGTCTCCTGCTTTTGTCTCTGCAACTCTGCCTTAGACTTGTTGCCCAGTTGCACGCTCTCTTTCCTGAAATACCTGCCTAACTGATGTAGTAGTGTTATGTATATAGGGACCCTTAGCATTCAGGGAGCTTTACTGATAGCTTTCAAACAGGTCTCTGCCCTGAGGCTCTTACAATCCAAATATTTGTGCACTAATCTCTGAACTCCTTGGTAGAGGTCACTAGAGCCTCCCTTTGTTGCTCCAGTTAGACCCTTAAAAGGCCAGTGCGTGCTGTTACCCTGACATTTTGGCCTCGGGATGGGTGCAGTCTCCGGATTCTGAAGAGAACAGCAGCTAAAGGTGAATGTGTCATAGACCTGAAATCTACCTGGTTATCCCAGTTCTAGATACAGTCACCCATAGACTTTCTTCAGAAGGTCTCAGAGAAATGGCTGAACACTGTTCCAGGGGATACAAAGGCTCCACCTTAAAACTTGCCAAAATAGGACCCTTTTTGGGGAGTGAATAGCAAGAGCATTTAGGTAAGGGGAGATGGATTGCACGCTGTGAACAGATCTGCTTCTTGCAGAATTACAGCTAGAGTTTGCTCTCTGGGCTCTGGGCAGGGCCGGCTCCAGCTTTTTTGCCGCCCCAAGTGGCGAGGCGGGAAAAAAAAAAAAAGATAAAGCCCCGGTCGGTGGCACTTTGGCGGCAGCTCAATTGCGCCGCTTCATTCTTCGGCGGCAATTCGGCGGCGGGTCCTTCGCTCCGAGAGGGACTGAGGGACCCGCCGCTGAATTGCTGCTGAAGACTCGGACGTGCCGCCCCTTTCCATTGGCCACCCTAAGCACCTGCTTCCTTCGTTGGTGCCTGGAGCCGGCCCTGGCTCTGGGATTTTTCATAGTTCAATTTTCTTTAACCTTGAATTAGGAGAGAGGTTTCCAGTCCTGATTTTTTTTCTGCACACTGGCAGGAGCCCTGAGCTGCCCTTCTGTTACAGCATCGCAGCTAGTGTATCCAGCGTTGCTGTGTGGCTGCAGCTCATGCTGTGCATCACCTCAGCACTTGTGGCATGAGCTGTAGATCCACTGTCCTGTCTTGCTTCCAGTTGGGTGTAGGTAATTTAGTTAACAAACGAGAGGGGAATGAAAAGGGAAAAGGTTGTGAAGCGGAGTGACATCCAGCGGGTGCTGAACATTTTAATCTCTAGCTTGGCTCTGGGTAGATGAAGGGATTGCTGGGACATGGGGTCTGGCAGGGACTTGTTTCCCTATCGCCAACCTGCTACAATGCAGGCTTGGTCTCACATTAAACATTCATCTCTGAGACTCTGCTAAATGAATTGAAACACCTATTCCCCTGTGCCCTTCCGCTCAACCTCATTTGCCTTCCTATGCTGGGCTCTGCTTTCGGAACTCCCTGTTCAAAATGGTTAAGTGGCATAGTTTATCCCAGAGTATTCCTCCTCCTCCTGGGGCAGCAGCAGTTAATGGCTGTAATGGGGATCTGTGGTGAGGTAGCTTGTCAGGTGCTCCCAGTCCCCATAGCACAGGGCTGTCTAAACGCAGCTCTTGTTTGGTCAGAATATAGCAGCAACTGGGGTGAGCAAGGAAGTGGGCCAGCTAACAAGCGGGGATGTGGGAGTGAGGAGGAAGCCAGCCCTTCCACGGTGCTCCCTGGAGGGTCCCTTCTCATCCTACATCTGCTCAGATCTGTGAGGCTGGGACTCTCCCCAGCAAAGCATGTAAAGTCTGGCCAGAGGCAAAGCTGCTTCCTGAGGCACTTGGCCACAAGTCTGCCCCTCTCCCTTCCCCTCTGTGCCCTTGAATGTATAGGGGCTGGCATAGGCAGGGCACGAAGCCACTGTTACCAGGTGTGCGAATTAAGCAGCTGCACTGCGGAGGCAGCTGTTCCCTCTGCTGACTTCCCAGGTTTGCCAGAAGGGAGCCCTGCTGCTGTGACAGTCACCAGGAAGCCCAGGAGGCTGAGACTCTGCAGGAGGTTGGATTAGGAGATCATAATGGTCCCTTGTGGCCGTTAAAGCTAGGAATGAGGAATGAGAGCAGGAGTGGCCAACCTGAGCCTGAGAAGGAGCCAGAATTTACCAATGTACATTGCCAAAGAGCCACAGTAATATGTCAGCAGCCCCCCATCAGCTCCCGCCCCCCCTCCCCTGCTCCCAGCACCTCCCGCCCACCGGCAGCTTCGGGGCGCCAATCAGCGCCTCCCGATCAGCTGTTTCGTGGCGTGCAGGAGGCTCTGGGATGGAGGTGGAGGAGCGAGGGCACGGCAGGCTCAGGAGAGGGAGCGGGAAGGGGTGGAGTGGGGGCAAGGCCTGTGGCAGAGCCAGGGGTTGAGCAGTGAGCAGCCCCCGGCACATTGGAAAGTTGGCACCTGTAGCTCCAGCCCCGGAGTCGGTGCCTATACAAGGAGCCGCATATTAACCTCTGAAGAGCCGCATGTGGCTCCGGAGCCACAGGATGGCCACCCCTAAATGAGAGGAACGACTGCATTGCACTGTAAAATGCAAGCTGTCCTGGGGATGTGCATGACGTGTGGGGGTGGTAGGTGCTGAGGTAGAGAGAGGAAAAAACCGTCAGACCTGGCACATTTTTAATATGTTCCGTCTGCCAAGGCTAGTCAGTATTTTCCTTAAATCATCCCATGAAGAATTCAGGATCCTCTGCATTGCTATTGTTTGGTTCTCACCATGATGCAGAAGGTCGGGGCTGTGGAGCACCACTTAAAGCGTGGGAGCCATAGGTTCACCCCCACACACACACACGTGACCCTCCTCTTCCTCTTTCAGGTGCCTCCCCACCAGCACCCTGACCCCCGCCCCCTCCAGCCTATGATCCCCTAGACCCACCCCCTCCAAATCTGAGTGAGTGGTGTTGCGACCTGGTGCGTGGGGTCACAGTGCCACTCAGGTTTGGCCTGGCCCAAATGTTGTTGGGCCAGGCCATGATCCCGAGCTCCACTGCCTTTGGTAGCAGGATTTTAGTCCTTGATAATGGAGTCACTGCCAGTTCTTCTGTAATTCAAACCTACGCGCTGCATTCTTGGTGCGGCAGTCACTCATAGGCTGTTCAATGAGAGTACCTGAAACACAAAGTTAGTGCTGTGTGCGTATACGGGAGAGAGAATCACATGGTGCTGTATCTGCTCCCTGGTTGGATGATTTATGTAATTAACCCACAATGTGCCGTTCCAGCAGCCTGTTGCCGAAATTGCAGTTTGCAGATTGAAAATCACACTGTTGTTGACTGAACAATTTGACATTTGCTTTCAGCAGGTATTTGACTGGTCAAGGTAAACTTTTCCTTTTGCAAACCTGCTACCCTGTCCTCCAAATCCCTCTGTTAGATATACCTCTGCCAGAAGGCTGGCTGCTGATAGGAGCTTGGAGGTGATAAGCTGTGATTGATTTGCTTGTCTCCATGTGGAAAAATCCAAACCTATGTCTACACCTGACGATGCAGCTTGTCAGTGAAAACACCTGATTGTGTAACTAATACCCCCACCTCTCTCCCTCCCTCCACCCTTTGCATTGTTTCACTCACTAATTACATTATGCACTCTTTGATGGACAGGGATTACGTCTGTACACATCAGCGCAAAGGGGTCCCGGCCTAGTTGGAACCCCTAAGCGGTACTTAAATGGAGGGATTTGTTAGAACTCACCCTCTTGAAGCTTGTTCTTGAGAATATTTACAAAAAGTGAATGCAATGGGGGCCTACTCGCAGCTGGAGCTAGCACCTGACACAGTCCCAGATGTTCTGTGCAGTGCTGGCCTAGCTGGATGGATCAACCTGGCAGAACAAACCCGCCCCCGCAGCTGTTCTGACATAGCACTGAAACCCTCCTGTCCAAATCATACCATGCTCTAGCTTAAGCAAAAGAAAGGCTGTGTGAGTGTGACATTTTGTGATTCAGCCCAGACCAGTGAGGGGTTGTGTCACTGCCTGTCCCGCAACTCTGAATTCCTTAAATGCTATAGTGCTGTGACTCACAGCCCGGACACCAACCTCCCGCAGACCCGCATGCGGGTCACCGCCTGGCTTCCAATACCCAGTTACTATTTGCAGAGTGACTCCAACACCCCCAATCCCAAATTTCCCCAAAACTGTCTCCCTGCAGTGTCCAGCCCTCTCCTGGAACACTCCTAGAAGTTATTCAGTTTACTGCTCCTTTAACGAGAGAGAAACAGCAGCTTGTTATCTTGACTGGAGTTACCAATCACTGCAATTCAATCAAAGCACTGGGCTGGGTTAGAGAAAAAGTAAAACAAGTTTACTCAATTAAAAAGTGAGAGGTTTTAGGTGAGTTGAAGGATACGGGACAAAGATAGAAAGGGTTACAAACAAACACAAGTAAAACTACGCTTCCTAATGGCTACGACCTAACTTAACAAGTCACAGTCTTTGTTCACAGTGGTGTCCTCGACAGTCTTCCTTTTCCAGCAGTGGCTGACTAGCCCTCTGTCCAGATCCCTCCAGAGTCCCAGGCACTGGTTTTCCTTGTCTCCTCAGGGTTCTCGGCCCCTCTTTATATAGGCCAGTAGATCTTTGAAAAGTCTCTCTCTCAAAGTTCTCTGACCTGCTTCAAGAGGCAGAAAGGAGTCCTGGGGGTGCAATCTCCATCCCCCATTAAGAGATTGTCAAGTGATCACTTTTTCCCCAAGTGCCCTCCTGATGGCTTTGTTTGCCTGTCCTGCAAATATGCTTTTCTTTGTCTTTGGGCACACCTTGCTCCATTTGCATGGGAGAAACATTCAAGCAGGTGGAACCACATTCCTATGCCTGGAAAAAAAGCATTTTATCACTCCCTCTGACAGGCCTGGTTTAAACACGTTAGTTATCATTCCAGCACATCTGTATAATCCTTTGTGGCTTGGCCCTACAAACATCATGCAAGAATATTAGTGATCAGTGTTATTAGTTTTCCAGTGACATCTCACATGACACCTTTAAGATACAGATTGGAACAATAGAGTGCTGGGGACACTGGGCTGCTCAGGCCAGCTGAAACTCACTGCCCCTTTTAGGGTGATAGTGAGCAACCCCCATAACTCCCTGTAATGCAGTGCAGAGATGGGTCAACTGCCAAACACTGCTTAAACTGCCTCCTTTCATCCCTGGGCTGGTACTGCTGCTGTGGTGCATCACAAAGGTTTTCCTGCCGTTTGTGGCTCTGCTTTTCAGATAACAAAGGGCAGAGTCCCCTGAGGTGGGGGGAGGGTGTTGTTTATTGGATCAGATGTAAATCACATGGCATATGCTTTGCTGTTGGATCTCATCTTTAGCCTGGTAATTCTTGACTGTCTTGACATTGACAGATGGGGATAATCCATCTGCTGAGATTAGTTTAGGAAGGCTGAGGTGAAAGTGAGCCCCAAATCCGTTTATTGTGGTTAACTGGGGTTATTCTGGAGCTACGGCATGCTGCTAAGCCAAGGGCGTGCTCTCTGCTGTCAGGAAATCCTGAAAACACAGCTTCATCCAGCAGGCTAGTGTTCAGAGGAGGTGAAGACTGGGAGTTGGGATCCCATGTGTATTCAGGGAGTGAGGTTTGAAAGCATGTTGCATGGGGCTGTTTGGTTCTGTTCTTGACCAGTTTCTCAAAGGTGTGTGAGGGGGAGGG
The DNA here is from genome assembly GCA_003942145.1 of Platysternon megacephalum. Classification (NCBI taxonomy): domain Eukaryota; kingdom Metazoa; phylum Chordata; order Testudines; family Platysternidae; genus Platysternon; species Platysternon megacephalum. The sequence goes on from QXTE01000374.1 coordinate 187,935, forward strand.
GCAGAGGCTGCCAATTACACATTGACTGACATGCTCCAGTGATTAACAGGCAGCTGTCCCTCCCTGTACCAGATGGGTTGCTGGAGCTTTGGAAGGAGCTCTCACAGACGTGAACTGTAGAAGTAAATCTGACATAAACTACAGGACATCCACCCCAGTCAGGGAACTGTCCATCCCACTCGCTCTGCAGAGCCCTTGTCCGAATGGCACCTGCCAAGCAGCCGGTGGGAGCTGTGTATGGAGAATTGTCTGCTGTATTTTCCTGTGAGCCATACTTCCAGGGTGAGAGACTCTACCCTGGGAGGCAATGACTATGAAAGACTTGGGGGTCATGGTGGATATGAGCTCCTAGTGCAATGCTGTGGCCAAAAGGACTAATGCAGTCCTTGGCTGTATAAACAGGAATCTTGAGTGTGAGAAGGGAGGTTATATTACCTTTGTGTTTGGCACTGGTGCAGCTGCTACTGGAATACTGTGTCCAGTTCTGGTGCCCACAATTCAAGAAGGATGTGAATAAATTGGAGAGGGTTCAGAGAAGAGCCACCAGAGTGAAAAACATTATATGGCAGATTAGAAAACCTGCCATATAATGAAAGTCTCATGGAGTTCAGTCCCTTTAGCTTCAGAAAAGCAGGGTAAGGGGTGACTATAAGTACCTAGATGGGGAAGTTAGGTAGCAAAGGGCTCTTCAGTCTAGTAGACAAAGGTTTAACAAGATCCAAAGGCTGGAAGTTGAAACTAGACAAGTTCAGGTTGGAAATAAGGCAGAAATTGTCAGCAGTGAGAGTTATTAGGCACTGGAACAACTTACCATAGGCCAGGTAGGGGAGAGCAGCGCTGTGGGAGCCTGGGTCCTTCCACCTGCCCTGGGTGGAGGACCCAAGCAGCGCCCGGCCCGTGTCCCTGCCCCTCAGGCCCCCCGCCTAGGGCAGGTGGAGGGACCCAGGCTTCCCATAGCTGCCAGCACAGCTCTCCCCGAACCAGCTCCAGCTGTGGGGGCGCGGGGCAGGGTGGTGCAGCTTGGCGCCGCAGCCCGGCCACAGTAAGAGCCGGGTGGGCAGCTGTGGGGAGCCTCGGTGGACCCTCCACCTGCCCTCGGTGGGGGGCCTGAGCAGCCTCCAGGCAGCTTGACAGGTCACCCCGGCCAGGCCAGCGTGGAGCCCAGCCAGGGAGCTGTAGGGTGCCACAGCGGACCCTACACCTGCCTGCCGTGCGGGGGTATGGGGAGGGCTGAGAGCAGCCCCCGGCCGTATCCCCACCTCCCAGGCTCCCTGCCCAGCCAGGGTAAGTAGAGCCCTGCAAACTGTGGATATCCGCGTCCGTGGATGTGAATATCCACAGACAATTTTTGCGGATTGTGGATGGATGTGGATACACATATTTGTATCTGTGCAGGGCTCTACCAATGGGTACCTGGGGGCTGGAGCACCCACAGAAAAAAACTAGTGGGTGCTCAGCACCCACCAGCAGCCCTGTGGATCAGCTCCTCCCCCTCTCCCCAGCACCTCCCGCCCGCCACGATCAGCTGTTCAGTGGTGTGCAGGAGGCACTGGGGGAGGGAAGAGGCAGCGCGGGGGTGGGGCTTGAGGGAAGGGGTGGAGTGGGGGCAGGGCCGGGGCGGAGCGGGGGGGGTCGAGCACCCCGTGGCAAATCACAAAGTCGGTGCCTCTGATGGTGGTGGATTCTCCATCACTGGCCATTTGAAGATGAAGATTGGGTGTTAGTTCAGAGAAGTGCGATGTTCTGTGTACCACAGGAAGTCAGACTGCGATGATCACAAGGGTCCCCTCTGGCCTTCTGATCTGTGAATACAGCAGCTTCCCTTTGTCTGTAATAAACCCAGTGCTCTGAGGGGGAGGAACTGGAAAATGTTTTCACTTGTTTACCCACGTAATAAAAATACAGAACCCCAGGGAGGGAAGGAGGCAGCTGCTGCAAAGACAAGTCTGTCACCTGGCTGTGGTTGAGTACATGCAGGTTTGTTCCTGGAAACTCTCACCGACTCCCCCCTTGTGCCGACATTTACAGCTGTACCAGCAGGTGCCAGCACAGGGTTAGACCTAGCAGTGCCCTGTCTGCAATAGCCTTGGAGCTACACAGCATGACACCAGCAATGGGAAAACGTTCACTCCACTCTCCCTGCGCCCCAGGCATGCACTTCTCGCCTCCGCTTTCACAGCCCCTCCTGCAGCATTTAGAGGAAGAACCTAAAATGATATGTCATTCAGGTGCATGGGTGTTCTTGGTGCTGGCCCAGTGCCCACAGTCTCCCTGCCTATCAGCTGGTACCCCTGCCCACAGTCTTGCTGTCTAGGCATGCCTGTCCACCCCTTCCTAGTACCCACCATCTCAGTGGCTGCTGGCTCACCCGCTGCCTACAGTCTTGCTGTCTTCTGACACACCCACTGGCACCAGCTGATGGCCGTGTGTCTGTCTGCTGCCCACTCTTGCTGCTTACCAGCATGTCTACCACTCCCCAGTTTCTGTTGCTGCCATTACACCCCCAGCATGTTTGCAGGCTCTCTGCCTACCTGCTCGATTGCTCTGCCCTTGCTTGGTGCCTGCCAACTTGCCCGCCCAGGGACCCCTGTTAACATCTGACCTGCACAGCCTGCCTGCTCTTTGCTTTTTAATGTTAGATTTTCAGTAATGGTGCAAATACTGATTGGAAATGACAGTCCAGAAAGATGGGAGTTTGCTGCACAGGGCCGAGACATTACTTTCCATTTGCTATTAATTGGGAAACCTACAATGAGCATAAGAGTGTAGGCCAGACTGCTGGCAAGCTGCTCTTCCATGTGAGTGCAGAACATTCCCCGACTGAGTCAGCAACCTGTGCAGCGTGGAGAGATTGCTAAGTGCAGCGCTGACTATCGCTAACCATGTCGGCTGCCCAAGGAGAAGCTGCTGTGACCTCCTGCAAAGGGTGGCTGGATGGCTAGTGTGGGCAGTGGCAGATCCTAGGAATTTCCCCGATGGCAGAGCCAGAACATTCGTGTGTGGGCGCTGGAGCTTGCCTACATACATCTGTGCACACCTAGCTCCTGTGCACAAGTGCTGTTTGTGTGCACACACCAGGTGTCAGGCTGGCTTGTCCGTGCACGTGCATCTTCAACAAGCTGGCGGGAATGTCAGTGAGAAAGCCACGTGTTTAACTGCAGCCCTGAATTCCCCAAAGCTGGTGAAATTGGTGGTTGGGGGCTCCTCTCCCATCAATAAACCTGCCTTTGTGCTACTGTGGGGTGGCTGCCCAGCTCCCTCTGATCTCCCCTAAAGAAAGTGGGTTTACTCATGCTTTGGCTGCAGGGGTCAGCACCTGGCCTCTTTGGGGAGCAGAGAGAGAGGAGATTCAGTCCTGATCTAATGTATATGTTACATGTGCCTCCCCCTCAGTTCAGCTGGTGCCAGGCCCATCTCTGATTACCATGGAATAATTGTGGCTGTTTAGCAGAGAGGGGAGTTCATAGAATCATAGAATATCAGGGTTGGCGGGGACCTCAGGAGGTATCTAGTCCAACACCCTGCTCAAAGCAGGACCAACCTCAACTAAATCATCCCAGCCAGGGCTTTGTCAAGCCTGACCTTAAAAACCTCTAAGGAAGGAGATTCCACCACCTCCCTAGGTAACCCAGTCCAGTGCTTACAGTCCAGGACGGAGATGACACCGAGTGGCCTCACGGTGTCTACTACGAAGGTAAAAGAAATGGTGGTGTGGAAGAGGTGACCCTCTCCACAACCCTACAACGTCTACAGCGGCAACAGATCCAGGGACTGTGCACTGACTTCGACCCCTTGTTCTCAGCCAAACCAGGACGGACTGAGCAAACCTGCCACTCCATTGACACAGGTAATGCTCACCCGATTAGAACCCCCCCCTACCGGGTGTCACCTCATGCCAAAGTTGCTATTAAAAAGGAGATTGACAACATGTTGGAGATGGGTATCATCCGCCCTTCTACCAGTGCATGGGCATCTCCAGTGGTTCTGGTTCCCAAACCAGATGGGGAAATACGCTTTTGCGTGGACTACCGTAAGCTAAATGCTGTAACTCGTCCAGACAACTATCCAATGCCACGCACTGATGAGCTACTGGAAAAGTTGGGACGTGCCCAGTTCATCTCTACCATTGACTTAACCAAGGGGTACTGGCAAGTACCACTAGATGAATCCGCCAAGGAAAAATCTGCCTTCATCACCCATGCAGGGGTGTTTGAGTTNGCTTTATTAATTAGAAACTTCTATTCCTACTTCTCTGTCTTCTACATTATACAATTGAAAGCAATACATTATGTCTCAGCAATTCTCTTATCAGCATGGTTACAACATTCCAGAGTACAGGAGGCAGGGGAGTTAAGAACAGGCAAGGAACAGACAAAGAACAGAGACAGGGAGTGGAGACTGAGTCTCCTTACTAACTTCAAACAACTTGTTCCTAGCACGTTTGGTACACGAATGCAGTATGCAGCCCTCCCCTCTATTTCTCATGTTCTGCTTCTATGGCAAGTCTGTCCTGTATTTTCCCTTGGCTCCCAGAAGCCTCTGTTGTTTTGACTTTAGTCAGGCCAACATAATAACTATTACTCTATTATAACTTTTTCGGGCCTAACAATCCCCCCTTGTCCCCAGAGGAACTCTGGGGACACACTGGTAGGTTATTATAAGTGACGGGCTGTATGTAATTATCTTTGGAGGGTAGAACATAGCTTAGTACTAAACCCAACACCCGCATCGGAATATAACATACAGGACTATTAGGCCACAAATAATGACAACGGCGCTACGGAGGACGTTATGGAGCCATCCGCCAATATCTGGGATCCAATTAAACAGGTTGCTCCACCAGGAATCAACCCTCTTCCCTCCATTGTCCCTTGCTACTTCTACGAGGTGGTTTGCTCTCTCCCAGGTAGAGTTATAGACATCAGGAACATACACACAGCACTCCTGCCCGATTAACGCACAAGTTCCTCCCTGAGAGGCCAACAGGATATCTAGTGCTAAGCGATTTTGAAGAACCACCTGTCTTAGTTTCTTCTGCTCAGTTGCTAGATCCACCAAGGCATCTGCAGTTGTATTTGCCATTACTTCCAAGACCCCTTGAAGTCTCATTACTCCCTCCCCTATTCGACAGGTGGCTCCTCCACAGGCAAAAACGAATCCTGCACAAGCACCCGTCCAATCGTTTAAGGCCCGCCAAGTAAGGGGACGGGATTCTTTAACATCTTCCTCTGCACCCCTTATATTTCTAATCTTCCCTTTTGGGAGATGGGCACGATAAACTACAGGTGGCTCTAACCAGGACAGATAGCAGGACCCACTCCATGAAGGAGGGAGGACTAGGTATGCTTTGTTACCACACACCCAATATACCCCGAAAAGGGTAGGAAAAACCTTGGACCAGGTATTGTTGCTTATTTTATACCATCCTGTCCAAGATGGGAGGAGGGGGAATTTAGCTGCTGAGGCATTAGCTGAGCATAGACACGTGATATGATTTTGCAATATATATTTAAGTGTACAATTAATAACATAAGTTTCAACTAGTTTATGGCCTTCATAAGAAAAATGTACTTCCCCATGTATGCTGAATTTCTGATCAAGGAAACTATACCATGCGAAGGTACAAGAAGTTGCCCCATCTAAGAGGGATATACCAGGACCCCTCTTACTTCCAAAATGGGTGCCATTGAAATAGGCTATACACTCACTGTTACCTAAGGCCACCCTTCCTTCTTGTAAAAAACACCACTGGCCCCTTCTTTTCCAAACTATCAGGTATCTGCTCTCAGGGATGCCAGTATCAGCCCATGTTATATTCTGATTTCCCGTAGAATCCTTCCAGGATGGTGTCCAGGTCATATTCATTGCACTAAGGGGAATAGGCACCATGGGGAGACCTTTCTGACTATCTACCGGCATTAAGGAACACACCCAGCATGAAGTATTGTGTAGGGCGGGCATGCGAGCTTTCATCTCATGGGCAAGATTCTATAGCCTCTATGCTTCGTACCACCAGAAGAGAAAAAATAACAAATAATAAGCAAATTAAAAATATAAGAACCCAGGCCAGAAAACGGGGCCATCCCTTCGAGAAGGGACACCACCAATTTAAGTTTTTTTCAGTTGTAGCCGAAGCTTCAGGTCGCCCAAAGGGGTAGCAGTCCATTTGTCCCGGACACAGATGTCGTCTGCTTCTGGTTCACCCGGTTCGCGGTGGGGTGAACGTGTGTGGCTCCCTTGAAGTCCGACGTCGTCTGCTTCTGGGGAACCCTTTACCAGGTCAGGTTCCCTAGCGGTGCTCCCCTTGACTCTGGTATGATGGGTCCAGGTGGGAAGTTCCTTTACTCGTATGGCGGTAGGGCTTACCAGGTAGGAACTGTATGATCATGGGAGACTTTAACTTCCCGGATATAGATTGGGGAATAAACGCTAGTAATAATCATAGGGCTCAGCTTTTCCTAGATGTGATAGCTGATGAATTCCTTCACCAAATGGTTGCTGAACCGACGAGGGGGGATGCCATTTTAGATTTGGTTTTGGTGAGTAGTGAGGACCTCGTTGAGGAAATGGTTGTAGGGGACAACCTTGGCTCGAGTGATCATGAGCTAATCCGGTTCAAACTAAATGGAAAGATAAATAAAAATGCATCTGAGACTAAGGTTTATGATTTCAAGAGGGCTAACTTTACTAAATTAAGGCAGCTAGTTAAAAAAGTGGATTGGGCAAACATATTTAGAGATCTAAAGGCGGAAGAGGCGTGGGATTATTTTAGGTGGAGGTTGCAGGACCTCTCTGAGGCCTGTATCCCGAGAAAGGGAAAAAGGGTTGTAGGTAGCGGTTTTAGACCGGACTGGATGAGCAAGCGTCTCAGAGGGGTGATTAGGAAAAAACAGAAGGCGTATAAACAGTGGAAGATGGGAGGGATCAGCAAAGAAACCTACCTTATGGAGGTAAGAGGGTGTCGGGATGCGGTTAGAAAGGCCAAAAGCCAAGTGGAGATAGATCTCGCGAAGGGAATTAAAAACAATAGTAAAAGGTTTTTTAGCCATATAAATAGGAAGAAATCCAAGAAAGAAGAAGTGGGACCGCTTAAGAATGGAGACGGGGTGGAGATTAAGGATCATCTAGGCATGGCACAATATCTGAACGAATATTTTGCCTCGGTATTTAATGAGGCTACTGAAGGGCTTGGGAATAGTGGCGGCGTGAATGATGGGAATGAAGGAGGGGGGGTAGACATTACGGTATCCGAGGTACGAGCCAAACTTGAAAAGCTTAACGGCAGTAAATCGGGCGGTCCGGATGACCTTCATCCGAGAATATTAAAAGAATTGGCGAGTGAAATTGCGAGCCCGTTAGCGAAAATTTTTAATGAATCCCTAAACTCGGGGGTTGTACCGCTGGACTGGAGATTAGCTAATGTAGTTCCTATATTCAAGAAGGGGAAAAAAAGTGACCCGGGTAACTACAGGCCTGTTAGTTTAACGTCTGTAGTGTGCAAAGTCATGGAAAAAATATTGAAGGAGAGAGTACTTACGGACCTTGAGGTCGATGGCGTCTGGGACAAATTACAACATGGTTTTACGAAAGGTAGATCGTGCCAAACCAACCTGATCTCGTTCTTTGAGAAAGTAACAGATTTTTTAGATAAGGGCAATGCGGTGGATCTGATATATCTTGATTTCAGTAAGGCGTTTGATACGGTACCGCATGAAGAATTACTGCGTAAATTGGAAAGGATGGGGATCGAAATGAAATTCCGGAGGTGGATAAAGAACTGGTTAAAGGGGAGACTGCAGAGGGTCGTACTGAAAGGGGAGCTGTCGGGTTGGAGGGAGGTTACCAGTGGGGTTCCTCAGGGTTCGGTTTTGGGTCCGATGTTATTCAATCTATTCGTCGCTGACCTCGGAACCGAAAGTAGGAGTGGGCTGATAAAGTTTGCGGATGACACGAAGTTGGGAGGTATTGCCAATTCGGAGAAGGATAGGGATATCCTCCAGGGGGATTTGGATGACCTGGTAAACTGGAGTATTAGTAATAGGATGAAATTTAATAGTGAGAAGTGTAAGGTTATGCATCTAGGGATGACTAATAAGAATTATAGTTATAGGCTGGGGACGCACCTGTTGGAAGTAACGGACGAGGAGAGGGACCTCGGAGTCCTGGTCGATCGCAAGATGACTATGAGTCGGCAATGTGATGTGGCCGTCAAAAAGGCTAATGCGGTCTTGGGTTGCGTTAGGCGAGGTATTTCTAGTAGAGATAAGGAGGTGCTAGTCCCGTTATACAAGGCGCTGGTGAGACCTCATTTGGAGTACTGTGTGCAGTTCTGGTCTCCCATGTTTAAGAAGGATGAACTTAAACTGGAAAGGGTACAGAGAAGGGCCACTAGGATGATTCGAGGAATGGAAAGCCTGTCGTATGAAAGGCGACTTGAGGAGCTCGGATTGTTTTCCTTAACCAAAAGAAGGTTGAGGGGAGATATGATTGCTCTCTTTAAATATATCAGAGGGATCAATATCGGGGAGGGAGAGGAATTATTTCGGCTCAGTGCTAATGTGGATACGAGAACAAATGGATATAAATTGGCAGTTGGGAAGTTTAGGCTTGAAATTAGGCGAAGGTTTCTGACCGTCAGAGGAGTGAAATACTGGAATGGCCTGCCGGGGGACATAGTGGGGGCAAAAGACCTCTCCGGCTTTAAGACTAAGCTTGATAAGTTTATGGAAGGGATGATCTGATAGGATAACTTGATTTACCCAATAGGTCAATAATGTGCCGCCTGGGAGTTAGTACCGATTTTAAATGTTGGGATATTGGGAGTCTTTTCCTAAGTGTCAGGATAGAGAATATTGGCCACATGCTCGGGGTTCAGCTGATCGCCATATTTGGGGTCGGGAAGGAATTTTCCTCCGGGGTAGATTGGCAGAGGCCCTGGAGGTTTTTCGCCTTCCTCCGAGCATGGGGCAGGGGTTGTTTGCTAGAGGATTATCTGCTGCTTGAAGTCACCAAATCAGGATTTGGGGACTTCAACAGCTGAGTCAAGGGTGAGAGTTATTTCAGGGGTGGGTGGGTCAACTTTTGTGGCCTGCATCATGCAGGAGGTCAGACTAGATGATCATAATGGTCCCTTCTGATCTCAAGTTCTATGATTCTATGATTCTATGATTTCAAAGGGTCCTAGCCACTGCGGTTGAAGCGGAGTCTTCTTGTATGCTCTTATCCACACAGGATCACCTGGTAAAAAAGAATGAACAGCTTCCCACAATGGTAAAGCTTGGGAATGAGCAGAGTAGTTCTGCAACTCTTCTACATAGACCTCCGTTTCCTTGGTCATATCAGTATCATTGGGAACTGATATTAAAGGAGCAAAGGTTGGAGGTACATGTCCAAACAGGATTTCATAGGGTGCCAGTTTAGTCCTAGCATTCAGAGTAGTTCGAATGGCATAGAGAGCGAGAGGAAGGACTTTTTTCAAATTGAGTTCTCGGCATAGTTTTGTCAAAAGGTTTTTCAGAGTTCCATTCATATGCTCCACCTGGCCTGAACTCTGGGGGTGCCAGGGAGTGTGAAAGGCCCATTTTGTTCCTACTGCTTCCGTAAGTTCTTTACAAATCTTTGCTGTGAAATGAGTACCTTGGTCGGAGTCAATTATTTCAGGAGGGCCAAATCTTGGTATAATTTCATTAAGTAATATCTTACATACTGTAGTTGCAGTGGCTCGGGCGGTGGGATACGCTTCCACCCATCCAGTGAGCTGGTCTATTATAACTAACAAATGCCGTTTTCCTTCAGAGGGAGGTAAATCGGTAAAATAAATCTGTACGTGCTGCATAGGTCTATGAGCCCATCTGCGCCCCCCAGGCAGTACCTGTTTGTTTAGACCCTTTGGATTACATTGCTGACACAGAGCACACTTCTCTACTGTTCTCCTGGCTACTTCGTGAAGTCCTTGGGAAACAAACTGTCTTAAAGTAATCTGGGCCATTTTGTTTGCTCCTAGGTGCGTGTTTTTATTAATCTGTTGCACCACTTCACTCTGGTGACTTTTAGGTAACACATAACGACCGTCACATTCCCGAATTCCTGTCGAGTTGGGCCTAGCACCCCATTTCTCCCAGATTATTTTCTCACTGTCTGGGGCTTGCTGTTGCCAGGTTAAAAGAGGGGAACATAAATCTAATTGAGTACTTTGTAAGGCAGCTGTCTTAGCAGCCTCATCAGCAAAATGGTTTCCTGTTGACACCGAATCAGTTTGTTTGGTGTGAGCCCGGCAATGAATAACTGCAACCTCTTTAGGGGCTTGAATAGCTTGTAGTAATTCAGCTATTTCTTTACCATGAGCAATTTGTGACCCTGAGGAAGTAATGAATCCTCTTTCCTTCCAAATGGCTCCGGTGGCATGACACACACCGAAAGCATATTTAGAGTCAGTATAAATGTTAACCCTTTTCCCTCTAGCATACAAACAGGCAGCTGTTAAAGCCTGCAATTCGGCTGACTGAGCGCTTGTCCCAGGTGACAAGGGTTTTCCTATTAATACTGTATGACCGTCTGTAACTGCATACCCAGAATGTCGAACTCCATCCTGAACAAAAGCAGATCCATCTACAAACAACTCTAATTCCGGATCAGATAGAGGAACATCAGTAAGATCAGGCCGTGGAGTAGATACCTGATCCAGAACTTGTAAGCAATCATTAGCAGAGTTACCTCGTATTTGGACAGCCTTTGATTAGTTAAATGTTTGTGCTGCTGAGAGTTCAACAAGCTTGCTACAGCGTGTGGAGCGTTTACAGTTAAAGGGTGTCCCAAAACAATTTCTTGAGCCTTTTCTACCAATAGGGCAGCCGCTGCCACATTTCTAAGGCAGCCTGGGTGTCCCTTAGCCACTGGATCCAATTGTCCTGAAAGGTATGCCACAGGCCGAGGAGCATTTCCAAATGACTGTGTTAATACTCCAGATGCTACTCCTTTTACCTCATGCACATACAAATCCAAAGGCTGCTGTAATTGGGTAGCCCTAACGCAGGAGCTTGAATGAGGGATTCTTTTAACGCTTTAAAGGCTCTCATTTGCTCAGGGTTTGGATGTAGGGGCTCTTCAGCCTCCTCCCTGGTTAGTTCATGCAGAGGCTTTAACCATTCTCCAGCTGAAATAATCCAAGGGCGACAAAATCCAACCATGCCAATAAAACCCCGCATACCTCGCTTAGTGGTAGGAAATGAGATATTAACAATAGTTTCAATCCATTTGGAATCCAGACTCCGTATTCCGGGACCTAGTGTATACCCGAGGTATTTTACCTCCTGCTGGGCCCACTGCAACTTAGTGGGGCTGACTTCATGTCTTTTGAGTGCCAACTGATTAAGTAAATAGACAGAGTCACGCTCATTATCCTCTCCAGTCCTTGAGGCCACTAAAATGTCATCAATATAAGTCACCAGGGTAGAGGCAGCTGGTAACTGGACATCCTTTAAATCCTCTGCTAAAACCCTGGCAAACACACCCGGTGCTTCCACATAACCTTGAGGCATTCTAGTCCAAGTGAGTTGTCCAGGGGGTCCAGAACTTTTATCCCCTTTCCCTGCTGTACCAGGGAACCCCCATGTAAATGCAAAAAGGTACTGCTTTTCTGGCGCCACTGGTACAGAGAAAAAAGCATTCACTAAGTCCATGCACGTAAACCATTCCGCTTCAGGTGGCACCATTGCCAAAATAGTGCTTGGGTTTGGCCCCACAGGATGTTCTGGAATCACATACTGATTGATAAGTCTTAAGTCCTGCACCATTCTATACACAGGTTTTCCGTCTGAGTCGAGCTGCGGTTTCCTTACAGCCAGAATGGGGGTGTTACACGGAGAATTGCACAGCACTAAAATTCCCTGGTTCTTAAAATTCTGCACAAGGGACTCAAGTGTTTGTATAGCCTCTATTTGAAGGGGATATTGTCTCTGAGCAGGTGGGGACATATTGCTCTTTACCACTGGATTTAAAGGTGAGGCGGATTTTACCAGACCCACATCATGTTTTCCTCCCCACACTATAGGGTTAACTTCATTCTGGGCTCGGAGGGGAAGCGTTTCACAGTTGCTGCTGGCTAATTGCGTTAACAGATAAGCTTTCTCCACCGGAATAGAAGGGAAATACTTTCAGGAGTACAGAAAATCTGAACATGCAATTTACACAACAAATCTCTCCTCAGTAAGTTCACTGGACCATTCATTAACAGAAAGGAATGCTGAACAGAAATAGGACCTAATGTAGCCATACAATTATTAGTCATGAAATGTCATTTCGGCTTTCCAGTGACTCCTACCACACATTCTTCTACTTCACTCTTTTCCTCTCTCCCGTTATAAACTCGCATTGCAATACTGACTACTTCAGATAAACTTTTCCCTTGCATTCCATCCGGGTGTTCTCTAAACCCTTTTTGCAATGTCCTCTGCACACTGTGCCATAAATACTATCTTAACCATTTCCTTTCCAGAATCTGATTCTAAGTCCCCCTAAGTTACTGTGTTTCCTAACCTCATTTGTTAAATGAGTGCCCTCTTTTGGTTTATAGTTATACCATACAAGTAAATAATCTATTTGTCCCGGTCTAAGATCAGCCAAAATCTCTCTTAAGGAATTCATAGAATCATAGAATCATAGAATCATAGAACTTGAGATCAGAAGGGACCATTATGATCATCTAGTCTGACCTCCTGCATGATGCAGGCCACAAAAGTTGACCCACCCACCCCGAAATAATTCTCACCCTTGACTCAGCTGTTGAAGTCCCCAAATCCTGATTTGGTGACTTCAAGCAGCAGATAATCCTCTAGCAAACAACCCCTGCCCCATGCTCGGAGGAAGGCGAAAAACCTCCAGGGCCTCTGCCAATCTACCCCGGAGGAAAATTCCTTCCCGACCCCAAATATGGCGATCAGCTGAACCCCGAGCATGTGGCCAATATTCTCTATCCTGACACTTAGGAAAAGACTCCCAATATCCCAACATTTAAAATCGGTACTAACTCCCAGGCGGCACATTATTGACCTATTGGGTAAATCAAGTTATCCTATCAGATCATCCCTTCCATAAACTTATCAAGCTTAGTCTTAAAGCCGGAGAGGTCTTTTGCCCCCACTATGTCCCCCGGCAGGCCATTCCAGTATTTCACTCCTCTGACGGTCAGAAACCTTCGCCTAATTTCAAGCCTAAACTTCCCAACTGCCAATTTATATCCATTTGTTCTCGTATCCACATTAGCACTGAGCCGAAATAATTCCTCTCCCTCCCCGATATTGATCCCTCTGATATATTTAAAGAGAGCAATCATATCTCCCCTCAACCTTCTTTTGGTTAAGGAAAACAATCCGAGCTCCTCAAGTCGCCTTTCATACGACAGGCTTTCCATTCCTCGAATCATCCTAGTGGCCCTTCTCTGTACCCTTTCCAGTTTAAGTTCATCCTTCTTAAACATGGGAGACCAGAACTGCACACAGTACTCCAAATGAGGTCTCACCAGCGCCTTGTATAACGGGACTAGCACCTCCTTATCTCTACTAGAAATACCTCGCCTAACGCAACCCAAGACCGCATTAGCCTTTTTGACGGCCACATCACATTGCCGACTCATAGTCATCTTGCGATCGACCAGGACTCCGAGGTCCTTCTCCTCGTCCGTTACTTCCAACAGGTGCGTCCCCAGCCTATAACTATAATTCTTGTTAGTCATCCCTAGATGCATAACCTTACACTTCTCACTATTAAATTTCATCCTATTACTAATACTCCAGTTTACCAGGTCATCCAAATCCCCCTGGAGGATATCCCTATCCTTCTCCGAATTGGCAATACCTCCCAACTTCGTGTCATCCGCAAACTTTATCAGCCCACTCCTACTTTCGGTTCCGAGGTCAGCGACGAATAGATTGAATAACATCGGACCCAAAACCGAACCCTGAGGAACCCCACTGGTAACCTCCCTCCAACCCGACAGCTCCCCTTTCAGTACGACCCTCTGCAGTCTCCCCTTTAACCAGTTCTTTATCCACCTCCGGAATTTCATTTCGATCCCCATCCTTTCCAATTTACGCAGTAATTCTTCATGCGGTACCGTATCAAACGCCTTACTGAAATCAAGATATATCAGATCCACCGCATTGCCCTTATCTAAAAAATCTGTTACTTTCTCAAAGAACGAGATCAGGTTGGTTTGGCACGATCTACCTTTCGTAAAACCATGTTGTAATTTGTCCCAGACGCCATCGACCTCAAGGTCCGTAAGTACTCTCTCCTTCAATATTTTTTCCATGACTTTGCACACTACAGACGTTAAACTAACAGGCCTGTAGTTACCCGGGTCACTTTTTTTCCCCTTCTTGAATATAGGAACTACATTAGCTAATCTCCAGTCCAGCGGTACAACCCCCGAGTTTAGGGATTCATTAAAAATTTTCGCTAACGGGCTCGCAATTTCACTCGCCAATTCTTTTAATATTCTCGGATGAAGGTCATCCGGACCGCCCGATTTACTGCCGTTAAGCTTTTCAAGTTTGGCTCGTACCTCGGATACCGTAATGTCTACCCCCCCTCCTTCATTCCCATCATTCACGCCGCCACTATTCCCAAGCCCTTCAGTAGCCTCATTAAATACCGAGGCAAAATATTCGTTCAGATATTGTGCCATGCCTAGATGATCCTTAATCTCCACCCCGTCTCCATTCTTAAGCGGTCCCACTTCTTCTTTCTTGGATTTCTTCCTATTTATATGGCTAAAAAACCTTTTACTATTGTTTTTAATTCCCTTCGCGAGATCTATCTCCACTTGGCTTTTGGCCTTTCTAACCGCATCCCGACACCCTCTTACCTCCATAAGGTAGGTTTCTTTGCTGATCCCTCCCATCTTCCACTGTTTATACGCCTTCTGTTTTTTCCTAATCACCCCTCTGAGACGCTTGCTCATCCAGTCCGGTCTAAAACCGCTACCTACAACCCTTTTTCCCTTTCTCGGGATACAGGCCTCAGAGAGGTCCTGCAACCTCCACCTAAAATAATCCCACGCCTCTTCCGCCTTTAGATCTCTAAATATGTTTGCCCAATCCACTTTTTTAACTAGCTGCCTTAATTTAGTAAAGTTAGCCCTCTTGAAATCATAAACCTTAGTCTCAGATGCATTTTTATTTATCTTTCCATTTAGTTTGAACCGGATTAGCTCATGATCACTCGAGCCAAGGTTGTCCCCTACAACCATTTCCTCAACGAGGTCCTCACTACTCACCAAAACCATCCTGTCTGCGGAAAAGGTTCCGCAACCTGGCCAATCTTTAGTCGGGGACAAATAAGCAATAAAGGAAGGCCATTGAATTTGACATACATTTCTCATTTTAGATTTAGTTAAACCGGTTGTACCAGGGATTTCTTTCCAATCTCTGAGTATCAGGGATAACGGGGCGTCCCCCGGGTACTTACTGCCAAATTGTCCCATTCAGACTGTAAAGGGACTCGACCCCCCACCTCCCAATATCGAGCGCTCGCTTACCTCTCCAGGGACTCGAACCCCGAAGACTTGGATACCTCAGGGACTCGAACCCCGAAAGCCTGGACACCTACTCAATGGGTAGGTTGACGTTGCTGGTTTTCCACGGGCTACACCTGGTTCGCAGAACTCGCCTTATCGCCGACGCAGGGATCAGGTCACCAAGCAAGGCTCCTCAAAACCGGAGGATGCGCGCCGCGTTGCCTCGGTGTCCGATCCTACGCCGGAGAGTCAGACGGGTCCCGGCGCAGTCGCCAAATTGTCAGGGACTCGAACCCGGACGGCACGGTTCGTTGTCTGACCGCAAAGAGACAGGCAACACCAGCAAGGTCCAAACACAAGCTCTTTATTGAAGAGTGCACACAACAATAGAGAGCAGCCCGTCTCCAAAGAGAACCAGCTTAACATTTCTTTAGCTAGTTGGGTTATATAGACAGTTCCGTCGCATCATAGATTATGCACCCAAGCAACCCACCCCCCTTTATTAATTAGAAACTTCTATTCCTACTTCTCTATCTTCTGCATTATACAATTGAAAGCAATACATTATGTCTCAGCAATTCTCTTATCAGCATGGTTACAACATTCCACAGTACAGGAGGCAGGGGAGTTAAGAACAGGCAAGGAACAGATAAACAACAGAGACAGGGAGTGGCGACTGAGTCTCCTTACTAACTTCAAACAACTTGTTCCTAGCACGTTTGGTACAGCAATGCAGTATGCAGCCCTCCCCTCTATTTCTCATGTTCTGCTTCTATGGCAAGTCTGTCCTGTATTTTCCCTTGGCTCCCAGAAGCCTCTGTTGTTTTGACTTTAGTCAGGCCAACATAATAACTATTACTCTATTATAACTTTTTCCGGCCTAACACTACCCTCTAGCATATCAACCACTCCTCCCAGTTTAGTGTCATCTGCAAACTTGCTGAGGGTGCAGTCCACACCATCCTCCAGATCATTAATGAAGATATTGAACAAAACCAGCTCCAGGACCGACCCTTGGGGCACTCCGCTTGATACCGGCTGCTAACTAGACATGGAGCCGTTGATCACTACCCGTTGAGCCCGACGATCTAGCCAGCTTTCTATCCACCTTATAGTCCATTCATCCAGCCCATACTTCTTTAACTTGCTGGCAAGAATACTGTGGGAGACCATATCAAAAGCTTTGCTAAAGTCAAGGAATAACACATCCACTGCTTTCCCCTCATCCACAGAGCCAGTTATTTCGTCATAGAAGGCAATTAGGTTAGTCAGGCATGACTTGCCCTTGGTGAATCCATGCTGACTGTTCCTGATCACTTTCCTCTCCTCTAAGTGCTTCAGAATTGATTCCTTGAGGACCTGCTCCATGATTTTTCCAGGGACTGAGGTGAGGCTGACTGGCCTGTAGTTCCCCGGATCCTCCTTCTTCCCTTTTTTAAAGATGGGCACTACATTAGCCTTTTTCCAGTCATCCGGGACCTCCCCAGATTGCCATGAGTTTTCAAAGATAATGGCCAATGGCTCTGCAATCACATCTGCCAACTCCTTTAGCACCCTCGGATGCAGCGCATCCGGCCCCATGGACTTGTGCTCATCCAGCTTTTCTAAATAGTCCTGAACCTCTTCTTTCTTGAACAAGAAGAGGCCTCCCCAGGGGGTGTGATACATTTTGTGTGCACTGCTTTATTCTGATAATAAAGGCTGTGGATCTGACATCTCCCCACGTTCTGCCTGTGCCCAGCCTCCACGCCAGCACCGGTGAGATTTTCTACCATTAGAACAGACTCTCGTCTTATCTGGAGCGACACAGATTGCTGGTGACAATGGCGCTGTTTGCCCAGGAAAGCGGCATTGAGTGGTGGGGAATATTGTTTCTGTGTACGTTTGGGAAGGAGAAGGCAGCAGAGAGAGATTGAGGATGAATTATAGCCTTGTGTTCCAGCTAGTAGCATCGGTTGTGTCACCTATGCCATTATCAAAGAAAAGAGTTGAGTTCTGCCATATAAATGAATTCTGGGTAGCCAGCAAGCACTGGGCCTGAACGCACAGAAAATCAGCATTCGGTGCCTCTTTATCCTTTTAGTGCAGGACTTTGTCATTTTGCAAGCTCCCTGTTCAGGAGTTGCAGATGGTGTCATTTGTATTGTGAAAGCCTGTAGGGGTCCCCGTCAGGATTGGGACCGCATGATGCTGCACCCTGTACAGACACATGGAAGGATACAGTTCCTGCCCCGATGACCTTGCAATCTACTTTAAGTTGTGTGCACAACTAGTTGGTTTCTGATGATTTCAAATAAGCTCTCTCACCTGCTGCTTGGTGGCTGATCTCTGTCAGGTCAGGTCAGAGGTAGATCTGGAGGAGGGATTTGAAGACAGAGGGCTAATGGCCTTCTGGATCAATTCTATGCATAAAGAGTAGGATGGGAGAAGCAGACAAAGGAGCATTTAAGGCTGTTACCATTTGACTCACTAAGATGATTATTTGTTGCATTTGAGATTAATGCTGAACCAAGAGGCCCATCTCCACAAAGCCTCTAATCATGCATCTTGCACAGGGCATCCTGCACCCTGCTGGGGTTTACAAGATTTGTGGGGCTTGAAAAAAGTTTTCATTCTTGCGGGACCTTGCTAGAGCTGAGCAATCAGAAAGCTAGTTGAAGCTAGACAAAGTTAGGCTAGAACTAAGGTGTAAATGTTTAACAATGAGGGTAATTAACCATTGGAGCAATTTACGAAGGGTTGTGGTGGATTCTCTATCACTGGCCATTCTGAAATGGAGATTGGATGTTTTTTCTAACAGATCTGCTCTAGGAATTACTGGGGGCAGTTCTCTGGCCTGTGCGATACAGGAGATCAGACTGGATGATCCCAGTTGTCCCTTCTGGTCTTGGAATCCATGAAGAGCCATGAGTACCCTGAAGAGTAGGTGGCCAAGGAAGCAAAATGGTGGGGGGAGTCTCATGTCAATGAGTTGAGATGTGGCCCAGAAGCACTTGTTCAGAGGACATGTGCTGCTGAGGTGCCCCTGAAAGTCTCTACCAGTTGGAGGGCCGTGCTGGTGTAATGCCAACAGGCCCCGGTCGACAGGATCGAACCTGGGACCTTTGCAACTTAGTGTATGAGTCTCTACTGCATGAGCTAAAAGCCACATGGTGTTAGCTAAGGCAATAGCAGACTCATCAATCTCTAGCTGGGCTAGGTGCCTCTAGAGCAGTGGTTTTCAAACTTTTTTTCTAGGGACCCAGTTGAAGAAAATTGTTGATGCCTGCAACCCAACAGAGCTGGGGATGAGGGGTTTGAGATGTGGGAGGGACTCAGGGCTGGGGCAGAGGGTTGGGATACAGGGGTGAGGGCTGCGGGGTGGGGCCTGGAATGAGGGGTTTAGGGTGTGGGAGGGGGCTCTGGGCTGGGGCAGGGGATTCGGGTGCAGGAGGGGGTCAGGGCTCTAGGCTGGGGGTGCAGGCTCCGGGGTGGGGCCAGGGATGAGGGGTTTGGGGTGCAGGAAGGGGTTCCGGGTTTGGGGGCGCTCAGGGCTGAGGCAGGGGATTGGGGTGTGGGGTTGGGGCACGGACTTACCTCCGGCGGCTCCCGGTCAGCAGCGCAGCCGAGGTGCAGAGGCAGGCTTCCCGCCTGTCCTGGCACTGTGGACCACACTGTGCCTGAAACGGCCAGCAGCAGGTCTGGCTCCTAGGCGGAGGCGTTCAAGCAGCTCTGTGTGGCTTTCACCCGCAGGCACCGCCCGCCCCCCCAGCTCCCATTGGCCAGTTCCCGGCCAATGGGAGTGCGGAGCCAGTGCTTGGGGCAGGGGCAGCGCACGGAGCCCTGTGGCCCCCATGCCTAGAAGCCGGACCCGCTGCTGGCTGCTTCCGGGGCACAGTGCGGTGTCGGAGCAGGTAGCCGCTAGCCTGCCTTAGCTGGGCAGCACCACCAACGGGACTTTTAACATCCCGGTCAGTGGTGCTGACCAGAGTGACCCAGTGCCTTACATGCCGCGACCCAGTACTGGGTTGTGACACCAACTTTGAAAAATGCTGCTCTAGAGTAGGACAGAGTTCCACACCAGGCAAGCATGGGTTACGCTTAAGGTGCGAGTCTGCCATGGAGGTCACGGAAGTCACGGATTCCGTGACTTTCTGGGACCTCCATGACTTGTGCAGCAGCTGGTGCGGCTGGCCCGTGGGCTGCCTGAGCAGCTCGGGCAGTCTTGGGCCACTGAGTCCAAGCAGCAGCAGGAGTTTGGGTGTGGGAGGGGAGTCAGGGCTGGGGCAGGGGGTTGGGAGCCAATGGGAGCTGCAGAGCAGGTGCTCGGGGCGGAGGCAGCGCACGGAGCCCCTTGGCCACGCCTCCGCCTGGGAACTGAGGGACATGTCGCCACTTCCGGGGAGCTGCGTGGTTCCAGGTAGGGAGCCTGCCAGCCCCACCAAACTCCCTCCCCCCAGCAGCAGCGGGGGTCCCGGGCCACCCCTCCAAAGCACCCGTGCCCTCCTCTGGGCTGCCCCCACCTCCAGAGCACCCACGATTTAGTCAGGGCTATGTAGTACAAGTCATGGACAGGTCACGGGCTGTGAATTTTTGTTTACTGCCCGTGACCTGTCCATGACTTTTACTAAAAACCCGTGACTAAAACGTAGCCTTAGTTACACTGGTATCTACTGCAGCCTTTCAGCAGGGAGGGGGCATGCAAATGCTTTCCCCCCATCCCAAGCATCTTGAGAGCTGGGAACCCTGGAATTCCCAGCTGGGAGATTGTTGAGTCAGATCCTGTGCCTGGATTTTAGAAAGGGACACTGTCAGCTGGGATTTTGTTTGGAAATGCCTAATTCTGATCGAGCCCCTTTACAGAGTGTCCTGACTTTTTTTTAAGAAATCATTTTGCAAAATGTATTCCTAAGGGTTTTTGCTCCTTGATTATGTTCATTAGAGTCTTTTCAGCAAGGGAGCCTTTGTCTGTGCAGGGGAAACTGAAAATGATTGGACGCAAAGTGCTGTGAAATGGACAAACTAAAATGAATGGTAACGAGAAATTGTTTTCTCCGCTGTTGTTTTTGACTGATAATCCTGGCGCCTGCTTGTCACTCAAGTAGGCGTGAAATTTTCAGACAGAGAGGCGACCATGAAAGCAGCATGTGTTTAGAGTCAATAATAAATCCATGGCCGTCTAGGGCTGGTTGGACCGGTCAGCTTCAGGCCTTGGTCCCTCCACGCCATATTCCACCAGGATCAGTTGGTGCTTTGGACTCACCATTGATTTCCTTCCCATTGGTGCCCTTCTCCATACACTGGACGTGCAAAGGACCCTCGGTTTTCATCTGGGGAGGATGGAGTTTTACTGTCAGTTGCCATTAATGTGGTAGTATAGTTGTGTTGGCAGAAAGTCTACATGCCTGTTGGAATGCATTCCTCATTTCTATTCCGCAACAGGTTTGAACCTTCAAGGGTATGTTTAGTTGTTTGTACGTCAGCAACTGTAGCCACCTGGAGGTCAGTCAATGTCTTAGAGACCTCCAGGTCCGTGTGTGGCATGGAGCTCTCACTTTTACAGAACAGTATTGATTGAATTCATTGTTGCAACATATATTTAGACCTTGTTATCACATCTCCAGGCACAAGTTTCAATTGAGAGTTATGGTGGTTGGATTTCATTATTTTGTACCTTCCTCATAAGCATTAATCAGGGATCGTCAGTAAAAAAGGGAAATAATACTAATCAGGGTGTGTATTGCATCTGCTTTTCCTGTGATTGCAGAAGGAGAAGATGGGCAGCTCATCCCACACCATCTGTCATTAAGGCTGTCTACACTACAGACCTTACAGTGACACTTCGATTTTGTGTATTGCTACAAAGCAGCACCAGCAGTCGGTGCAGTTATTGTCCCTTGTGCTTTCTGCTGTCGAGACAGCATAATGTCTCTGCATTTGGAACTGGAGACGTTCTGACCATATGGTGCCCATGAGTTCTGGTTTATTACATATTGTACCTTTTCAGAAGTGCTATGGTCAGAAGGGCCCAGTCACATCCTCTAGTCTTACCTCCTGCATAACCCAGACTCATCCCAGGAGTGCTGCATCCTTGCTGGAAACAAGCATAGTGGGAACGTAATTATCTCTGTCTCCTTTCTTCCCCTCCCCCCCAACATGCTGTGACTGGTAACTCAATTAGCTTCATTCATAGAAATAAATCAGACAGCAGTTTGGATATAACTTCCTGCGTGGAGACCAAGCACAAGGAATTTCAGCCCCAACTAATTATTTTTTGGTTAGGCTGGTGCACATGGGTGGTTACGCCAGAAGTGCTGAAATGGGGCTCCATGGATCTGCAGGCCCAGAGGGACCCCTGTGATCATGATCTGACCTTCTGCATAACAGAGGCCCGAGAACATCACCAGTGTTGAGAGAGCATCCAAGACACTGTGAAGCCAGACACCTGTCACTCCATAGTCACACTGGGATTTTCTTTTATTAGGGCGTATAAAATAAAAAAAAAACTACCAGGCTTAAATAGTCTGAAGAATCCCAGCTAGTGAGCTAAGCATAGGGCAAATCCAGGAGGGGAGATGATTTGTTAGGGCTGTGGATATGTGCAGGATAGGAGGAATGTTCATCCCCCGGTTAGGGTACTAGCCTAGGACTTGAGACACCTCGGTTCAATTCCCTGCTCTGTCACAGACGTCCTGTGTGACTTTGGGCAAGTCACCTAGCCTTTCTATGCCTCAGTTTCCCATCTGTACAATGGGGTTGTGCAGGTAAATACATGAAAGAGTGAGGCACTCAGATAATATGGTGATGGGACCATAGAAGTACCTAAGACCGACAGATAAGAAAAAAAATAAATGGACCAGCAGATGGTGTGTTTCTGTTCCTGCTGCTGGCTGCCTTTGTTTGAGGCCCGAATTTGCTGAGCCCTGCCTGGAGAGTGGAGGAGCAATGTGGCATGCACACATGCACTAACATCAGGACATGCTGCTTGCTGTGATTTCCAGACTGCTGCAGCCCTCATTTCTGAGGCGGGATGTTTCTGCACATGGACATGTTCTTTTAGCTAAAGCAGCACTGGAGGGAGATAGCTCAGAGGCATTTTTGTGTTAATTCATCAAGCAAACAAACCAAATGGCCTTGAAATCACTGAATTATGGGCAATGAGGATTAATGAGAAATTAAGGGAAAACACTGCAATGATGCTGTATAGCAGCTGGCTGTGAGCTAGAGATTATTCAGAAAGAAAGGAGAAAACCCTCTTGACCTACCAGTTAGCACATTCCCATATAATTTGCTGTTTAATTGTAAAGGCTTGATCCTGCCTTTCAATAAGTGAGAGTTCATTGCTATGTGCCATACATAATCAGCTGCTTTGCATGCGTCTGAGAGCAGGATCAAGTCCTTAAAGCTTCATTTTCAGTGTGATTGACATAGCTGTTTTTAGAAGGCTCCTGGAGGCCCCTTCACTAGCTCAGTGACCAATCCAGCCCACTAGAATTATTATACCGCCAGCTGAGAGCTGCTCCACTTGGGGTGGATCTGGCTGTTGATGCTGGCTCCTGCGGTGCATCATTTGACAATGATAGTAGCCTAAAATCCAATAATGGAGCAGCTGTCTTTAATTTCTCCACATTCTACCTGACACGGCCATCTCACCGGAAAAATTCATACAATCTTTGTAACTCCTTGGACTGACCTTTCAGTGACCTGGGATAGCTGGTGACAGATATAGTCCAGGCCTTGGATGGGAGATTTTGTATGCTGTCTCTCTCTCCCCTTTCCTCTCAGAATGAAGATCAGAGCACTCAGTCTGTTTCTTCATGTTACTGGGATGTTCAGATGACTGCAGGAATGAATATTTCGAAGTAGCTTCGTCTTGTGGCATTAGATCTGATTGTTTCCACACTGAGTTGAGTCTTCAATGGTTTTTTAAAAGCCAGGCATTCTCCCACTCCTCCCCATGTTACTTCTGCCCACAGAGGGAGCTTTGATATGATGCATCTAATGGGTCATTATCAAAGCACTGGTGACAGAAGTTAGCAATACTTTGGCTACAGAGCCAAACAGCTGAACTAGATCATTCTTGGGTACGTGTGTAGTAACGTGTCATTATCTGAGAAGCATTAAACTGCCAGCACGAAAAACATTCCTGTAGGATGCTCGAAAGATGTGGATGCTCTATAGCAGCAGCAGCTGCCACATTTTGGGCCCTTCAGAGGCTGTGGGGACATTGTGACATCAAGCTTAAGCCGAAGTTGCGGCGCTATAGACCCACAGTTATACCCGCTCTACTGTATGGAAGTGAACCGTGGGTGGCGAGAGAGGCTGAAGAACACTGGATTGACATTTTCAGTTTTCATCGTCTCTATCAGCTTCTCCATATCAACTGGCAGGACAAGATGAGAAATGAAGATCTTTGAAAACTCATGGCGATCGGGGGAGGTCCCAGATGACTGGAAAAAGGCTAATGTAGTGCCCATCTTTAAAAAAGGGAAGGAGGATCCGGGGAACTACAGGCCAGTCAGCCTCACCTCAGTCCTTGGAAAAATCATGGAGCAGGTCCTCAAGGAATCAATTCTGAAGCACTTAGAGGAGAGGAAAGTGATCAGGAACAGTCAGCATGGATTCACCAAGGGCAAGTCATGCCTGACTAACCTAATTGCCTTCTATGAGGAGATAACTGGGTCTGTGGATGAGGGGAAAGCAGTGGATGTGTTATTCCTTGACTTTAGCAAAGCTTTTGATACGGTCTCCCACAGTATTCTTGCCGGCAAGTTAAAGAAGTATGGGCTGGATGAATGGACTATAAGGTGGATAGAAAGCTGGCTAGATCGTCGGGCTCAACGGGTAGTGATCAACGGCTCCATGTCTAGTTGGCAGCCGGTTTCAAGCGGAGTGCCCCAAGGGTCGGTCCTGGGGCCGGTTTTGTTCAATATCTTCATTAATGATCTGGAGGATGGCGTGGACTGCACTCTCAGCAAATTTGCAGATGACACTAAACTGGGAGGAGTGGTAGATACGCTGGAGGGTAGGGATAGGATACAGAGGGACCTAGACAAATTAGAGGATTGGGCCAAAAGAAACCTGATGAGGTTCAACAAGGACAAGTGCAGAGTCCTGCACTTAGGACGGAAGAATCCCATGCACTGTTACAGACTAGGGACCGAGTGGCTAGGCAGCAGTTCTGCAGAAAAGGACCTAGGGGTTACGGTGGACGAGAAGCTGGATATGAGTCAACAGTGTGCCCTTGTTGCCAAGAAGGCTAACGGCATTTTGGGCTGTATAAGTAGGGGCATTGCCAGCAGATCGAGGGACGTGATCGTTCCCCTCTATTCGACATTGGTGAGGCCTCACCTGGAGTACTGTGTCCAGTTTTGGGCCCCACACTACAAGAAGGATGTGGAAAAATTGGAAAGAGTCCAGCGGAGGGCAACAAAAATGATTAGGGGGCTGGAGCACATGAGTTATGAGGAGAGGCTGAGGGAACTGGGATTGTTTAGTCTGCAGAAGAGAAGAATGAGGGGGGATTTGATAGCTGCTTTCAACTACCTGAAAGGGGGTTCCAAAGAGGATGGATCTAGACTGTTCTCAGTGGTACCAGATGACAGAACAAGGAGTAATGGTCTCAAGTTGCAGTGGGGGAGGTTTAGATTGGATATTAGGAAAAACTTTTTCACTAGGAGGGTGGTGAAGCACTGGACTGGGTTACCTAGGGAGGTGGTGGAATCTCCTTCCTTAGAGGTTTTTAAGGTCATGCTTGACAAAGCCCTGGCTGGGATGATTTAGTTGGGATTAGGTCCTGCTTTGAACAGGGGGTTGGACTAGATGACCTCCTGAGGTCCCTTCCAACCCTGATATTCTATGACTCTATGATTTAAAGCCAAATCCAGCAACTGCCTCAGTCAACACCAGTTTGATTTCAGTGGCTTTTTTGGTGTGGACATATTATAAGACTAGAAGACCAACAAATTCCGAAGTGTGTGTACCAAGGAATGCTGCTACATGGCCAGTGATCACATGGGTGCTAAAAGTTTCGGTGGTATGACGAGATTCCCAATGATGGACATAAATTGTACAATCAATATTGTACCATAAGCACCTTGCCAGAGATTGATGTGGGCGGTGCTTGATTTGCAAGGAGGGCGCATCCCTTTAGGGTTTGCTGTGATGATGATAAGGGTGCCGCATTAGTCAGGGCAGGGGAATGTCACATTCTTTGCTGGCATGGTAATTTTAAGAAGCTTTTCTTGCTTCTCCAGAGTGACTTGGTTTGATAGGCACTTTGTCTGGACCTCACATTGTTTGTTTGTGTCTGGTATTGGAACACTTTCTTTCCTTCTTATTTTTACCCCAGACCTGGGAGCTGTGAATTGTACACTCTCTTCTCCTGATTGGACTGCTCTGACATGGACTAAATGGGGTGGGGTGGCGTACAGTGTCTGCCCTTTCTCTATCCTCGTTAGCTCATGAAACGAGGACTCGTTTTCTAAACAGGACTGTTTCTGAAAATCCATAGTCAATGAAAAGGAAAGGCCTGTGGGTCAGGGAGGATGGTCAGAGCAGGAACGCCTGGCTCCTACTGCTAGCACAAAGGTTCGGTGTCCTTCCCCTGTGCCTCTGATCATGGGGTCTGAGCCAAAACCCACTGATGTCAATGGGCATCTTTTCACTAAATGAGCTTTGAATCAGGCCTATGGAGCCCCTGTAATGCCCTCTAGTGGTGTCCCATTACCGCCACCCCAGGACTCCTGTGAGGGGAAGCTAATCCAAAGCCCATTCTTCGAAGTAAAAAGGAAAGGAAATAACAGGGATGAGAGGACCCGACAGAGCTGAAATAAAAGGTAATAAAGCACCAAGCCCAGTAAATAAGCTCAAACACCTTATACTCTGTATGCAGCGTACACAGATAACTCTGGTAACGCAGCGCAGGTGACTCTGAGATCAGCTCTAAGACTTTCAAGTTGTCTCATTGGGTGTCGTGGAGTCTTTTAGGTATGTTGCTACTTCCCCATTGTTCTGACCTAATCTGTCCTTCCTGCATCATTTGTAGCCAGGGATTTCAGGACCTTATCGATTTTTGTTCTTGTCGTCATTTCACTCTGTTTCAGTAGTGCCGTTTCTGGCAAGCTCCTCTTCTGTTGCCAGGTGTTCTCCTGCACCTGGTTTGGCTTGCAAGCTTCTCACACTGATGTCTAGTCACTTACAATTTTACTCTTGGTTATGAGCCTGTCTTTATTCTGTTATCCAGTTACTTTTCTGGCTTGTTGCTCCGTGAGCTCTTCGTTTCTCTCCTGTCCTTCACTGGATACCGAGAGACCCATGTGTGACTGACCTCCGTAAAGGTTGTCTTTGTGTCACCTGAACGCCTTGCAGCACCTGGCAGCTTTTCCTCCTAGGGTATGTCTATACTATGAAATTAGGTCGAATTTATACAAATCGATTTTTTAGGAAGCGATTTTATACAGTCGATTGTGTGTGTCCCCACTAAGCACATTAAGTCGGCGGTGTGCGTTCACAGTACCGAGGCTAGCGTCAACTTTCGGAGCGTTGCACTGTGGGTAGCTATCCCACAGTTCCCACAGTCTCTGCCGCCCACTGGAATTCTGGGTTGAGCTGCCAATGCCTGATGGGGCAAAAACAACAAGGAGTCCGGTGGCACCTTAAAGACTAACAGATTTATTTGGGCATAAGCTTTTGTGGGTAAAAAACCTCACTTCTTCGGATGCATGGAGTGAAAGTTACAGATGCAGGCTCCATACATTAACTTTCATTCCATACATCTGAAGAAGGGAGGTTTCTTTACCCACAAAAGCTTATGCCCAAATAAATCTGTTAGTCTTTAAGATGCCACCGGACTCCTTGTTGTTTTTGTGGATACAGACTAACACGGCTACCCCCTGATACTTGATGGGGCAAAGACATTGTCGCGGGTGGTTTTGGGTACATGTCATCAGTCGCCCCTCCCTCCATGAAAGCAATGGCAGATAATCGTTTCGCGCCTTTTTTCCGTGCGGGCGCCATACTGCTTTTCAGCAGACGGTGCAGTAGGACTGCTAACCGTCGTCATCGACCAACCGCTTCCGCTGCCACTCCGCTCTCCTGCTCTTGTCTCGATCGTTAGCGAATTTCTCCATGTTGGCTGTCATGGGCTCCCGCTTCCGCTGCAACTCTGCTCTCCTGCTTTCATGAATCCACCTCGCAGGTCCTCTCATCGTTCTCTATAAATATCTATTCTTGTGGCACCTCTCTATAAATATGTATTCTCGTGGCATCCGTCATCAGCCACCGCTTCCGCTGCAACTCTGCTCTCCTGCAGACGCCATACCATGGCAAGCATGGAGCCCACTCAGATCACCGTGGCAGTTATGAGCATTGTAAACACCTCGTGCATTATCCTGCAGTATGTTCAGAACCAGAACCTGCAAAAGCAGGCGAGGAGGCGACGGCAGCGCGGTGACAAGAGTGATGAGGACATGGACACTGATTTCTCTCAAAGTACGGGCCCCAGCAATTTGGACATCCTGGTGGCAATGGGGCAAGCTCATGCCGTGGAACGCCGATTCTGGGCCCGGGAAACAAGCACAGACTGGTGGGACCGCATAGTGTTGCATGTCTGGGACGATTCCCAGTGGCTGCGAAACTTTCGTATGCGTAAGGGCACTTTCATGGAACTTTGTGACTTGCTTTCCCCTGCCCTGAAGCGCAAGAATACTAAGATGAGAGCAGCCCTCACAGTTGAGAAGCGAGTGGCGATAGCCCTGTGGAAGCTTGCAACGCCAGACAGCAACCAGTCAGTCGGACATCAATTTGGATCAGGCAAATCTACTGTGGGGGCTGCTGTGATTCAAGTAGCCAACGCAATCACTGAGCTGCTGCTATCAAGGGTAGTGACTCTGGGAAATGTGCAGGTCATAGTGGATGGCTTTGCTGCAATGGGATTCCCTAACTGTGGTGGGGTGATAGACGGAACGCATATCCCTATCTTGGGACCGGACCACCTTAGCAGCCAGTACATAAACCGCAAGGGGTACTTTTCAATGGTGCTGCAAGCACTGGTGGATCACAAGGGACGTTTCACCGACATCAGCGTGGGATGGCCGGTAAAGGTACATGACACTCGCATCTTCAGGAACTCTGGTCTGTTTGAAGAGCTGCAGGAAGGGACTTACTTCCCAGACCAGAAAATAACCATTGGGGATGTTGAAATGCCTATAGTTATCCTTAGGGACCCAGCCTACCCCTTAATGCCATGGCTCATGAAGCCATACACAGGCAGCCTGGACAGTAGTAAGGAGCACTTCAACTACAGGCTGAGCAAGTGCAGAATGATGGTAGAATGTGCATTTGGACGTTTAAAAGCGCGCTGGCGCAGTTTAGACCTCAGCGAAACCAATATTTCCATTGTTATTGCTGCTTGCTGTGTGCTCCACAATATCTGTGAGAGTAAGGGGGGGACGTTTATGGCGGGGTGGGAGGTTGAGGCAAATCACCTGGCCACTGATTATGCGCAGCCAGACACCAGGGCAGTTAGAAGAGCACAGCAGGGCGCGGTGCGCATCAGAGAAGCTTTGAAAACCAGTTTCATGACTGGCCAGGCTACGGTGTGAGAGTTCTGATTGTTTCTCCTTGATGATAACCCACCCCCTTGGTTCACTCTACTTCCCTGTAAGCCAACCAACCTCCCCGCTTCGATCACCGCTTGCAGAGGCAATAAAGTCATTGTTGTTTCAAAATCATACATGTTGCTTGAATGCATTCCAGTAGCTGTACTGGCCGCGGATGCATCCCAAGTCTTCAGGGCAAATTAATCATTAAACACGCTTGCTTTTAAACCATGTATTATATTTACAAAGATACACTCACCAGAGGTGCCTTCTCTGCCTTCATGGTCCGTGAGCCCGCCTTGGGAGGATTGGGAGGGTATTGGCTCCAGGGTGATAAACAGTTCCTGGCTGTCAGGGAGAACGGTTTCTCCGCTTGCCTGCTGTGCGCTACCCTCCTCCTCCTCCTCCTCATCTTCCTCGTTCCCAAAATCCTCATCCCTGTTGCGTGAGACTCCCCCCTTGCAGGAGTCCACGAACAGGGGTAGGGTAGTGGTGGGGGCACCCCTTAGAATTGCATGCAGCTCATCATAGAAGCGGCATGTCTGGGGGTCTGACCCGGAGCGGGCGTTTGCCCCTCTGGTTTTTTGGTAGGCTTGCCGGAGCTCCTTAAGTTTCATGTGGCACTGCTGCGGGTCTCCGTTATAGTCTCTGTCCTTCATGCCCTTGGAGATTTTTTCAAATATTTTGGCATTTCGTCTTTTGGAACGGAGTTCTGATAGCACGGATTCGTCTCCCCATACAGCGATCAGATCCAGTACCTTCCGTTCGGTCCATGCTGGAGCTCTTTTGTGATCTGGGATTCCATGGTCACCTGTGCTGATCAGCTTGCCACGCTGGCCAAACAGGAAATGAAATTCAAAAGTTCGCGGGGCTTTTCCTGTCTACCTGGCCAGTGCATCTGAGTTGAGTGCTGTCCAGAGCGGTCACAATGGAGCACTCTGGGATAGCTCCCAGAGGCCAATACCGTCGAATTGCGTCCACACTACCCCAAATTCGACCCAGTGGTGTTGATTTCAGCGCTAATCCCCTCGTCGGGGAGGAGTACAGAAATCGATTTTAAGAGCCCTTTAAGTCGACAAAAATGGCTTCGTCGTGTGGACAGGTGCAGGGTTAAATCGATCTAATGCTGCTAAATTCGATCTAAACTCGTAGTGTAGACCAGGGCCTACTCTTAATTCAAATAAACCCCCAAATCCAGTCAGTTCTCTGTGCCCATCTCTCCTGAACAGCCGCAACCTCTCCCCAAAGTTCCCCAGTGCCTACGAAACTTAAATCCTTTCCCTGTATGCCGCCTTCTACTCTCTATACTCAGACCCTGACGTTCCCCTGCCTCGCTGGTATTGCATGGGTGCAAGCAGCATTTCAGAGTAAGCTACTGAAGAAGCCCTGGACCTAGGCCCTCTGCTAACGATCTAAGCTGAGCTTCCAGGACCTCACTCTTACAGCTTCCTAAATCATCGGTACCAGTATGTGCCATGACCACAGGCGCCTCTGCTAGGCAAGTCACTGAACGAGTTGCCAGTTGCTCAGCGGTTGATATTTCTGATTGAATCCCCTTTCACCAGAGCCTGTCTGCACCTTATCATTGGATCCCCACCTCCCGGAGGGTCTGCCTTGGTGCATGAGGATTGATCACTAACCAACTGAGCTAGCAGCCTACTTGCCTGCAGTCCAAAGTGCCCTGTGCTCCTTCCATCAGTGCTCTCATTGTCACTGTCGGGGGCCCCTCTCGGCTCTCTTCGAATGTCTCCTCTTACCCCGGGATCATGTTGCCCAGTGTCATGTGATTAAATCAGTGGGCCAATTCTAAGTGAGTGAAAGCACCGATTCAGGATGGAAGCCCATCTTCTCTGTTGTGGTGCAGTGCTGTCACTGCTGTGCTGCTGGCATTCTTCATACGGCAAGAGCCAGCTAGGACGAAGGACTCACTGTTATCGGGGGGAGGTGGGGAGAGTTTAACTTTGTTTGTTAGACTCATTCAGAATCACGATTTCAGCAGCAAATGGTGGCCTGGCAGCAGGGGGTGAGGGTACAGCTGGGAACACAGATGCTGTCATCTGGTTCAAACACTTCAAACAAGAGCCCAGAGGGAGCAAGAGGGCTGGGGGCTGCTTGGCCCCCTTGCAGGGCCAAGGGGCAGATCCCTGGCAGGAGTTGTAGGCAGTGTGGGTGATTCAAAATGAAATGACAAGAAGGGAGGAGAAGCAGAGACATCAAGGGAAGAAGCTGAGTTTACTGGAGGCTTTGCATCTAAAATCTACTTGCCTGTGTGCTGGGTGGGGGATGGTACCTAGAGATCACTGTTCTGCCCTGGACAATTCTCTGTGATTCTGCTGCAGCCTGGTAGCATCCTAATGCAATAAGAAATGTGACCCCTTCCCCTCCCCTTGGCTCATCCCCTTGCAGATGCTGCAGACACCACTGATATTTGTAAACATAAAATGGTTGGCCACAGTCACATGGTGTGAAGCCAGTTTCTCTCTAGTAATTTGCATTCATATTGAGTAAGATCGAGCGTGTTATTGTAGTTCAAATGCTTCTATTGAATTAATAGGGAGGCCATCCACAGAGAGCCTGGGAGCTACCCTGAATATAATTTTACTTTTAACAATTTAACTAGTTCATCCCAGCACTGCATGTTTTCTCAGCATCTAACAGCATCACTACCAAGCAGCTCAGACATTACTGCAGATCTTCCTAGGCTGTCTCGAGGAGCGAGTGACAAAGCAACTCCTTGGCACGGTATTGACTGATTTTTCCCGCTCCATGGGAAATGCATATAAGTCCATGTAGTTCAGGTTTGTAATAGCTTTGTGAGGCTGTTAGCCCTTTCTACCTCCTTTCCTACAGAGGGAAGCTGGGAATGGAAGGCATCTAGTATTAATATTACGGTGTGTGGCAGCGAAGGAGGAATGGAGCAAACATGGAAGATCCATGTAAAAACCCAACCAGTAAATAGCCTAAACTCTGGCTCTTGTTTCTAAAATGTGTAAGAGAAATGAGGAAAAGGCAAGTGAAACTCTACGTGCGGCAGTTATGTCCTCATCCATGAGGACCCACTGACCTTGTATGCTGTAGACTTGATGGTGACTCTGGCCACAGAGGAGTGGGCACACCATGGTAGAGCTGAGGAGTTAGGTTGGCATTTACATCCTGCCCAGCCTCTCTGCTCGGCTTGCTAGTGTGCATGGCATCAGGAGGCTGTACGGGCCCCCATGACACACAGAATGTAAATGCAAAATAGGGTTTGTTTGTGCAGCATTCTTTCTGCCTGATCTGGAGAAAAATGTGCTCCACAAGCATTCCCTGCTCTCACTGAGATAGGAACCCTTTGGGATTGGATTTCGTTCTTGCATAATGCCATAGATGTGCCTGTGTAGTTCAGGACTGTACGCTTGAGCTTCTGCGTCTGAGAACTGCCTGCTCCTGAAGGACCTGAGCTTCAGCAAAGCTCCCAGGGAATGAGGGACATCTCACCTAAAAGTCTACACACTATTTGTGACGTTCCCCTCTGGTGTTATCTAGACTGGTGATCTGCTAGGCTACTCCAGTCATTGACTCTGGGAGCCAGCCTTATCCTGCTCTGCTGTGAGAACACCCACTCCTGGGCTGTTCACACACAGCCTCTGGCGTGTAAGCTGCTCCCAGCTACTTGCAAGCGAATGACACTAGCCAATATCTCCGGTCCCAGACACAACCCTAGGAACCTCCATCTTGCAGTGTCCAGTTATGCCCGCTGGACGCTGCAAGCTTATATAAGTTAATCAATTTAATAAAGAAATTGATATGTACCAGGCTTCTTATCCCAAGGGGAGTTTCTGACACGCTTCAAATCAAACGCACTGCTTCAGGTAGAATAAACAAACAGATTTATTAACTAGGAAGATAGATTTTATGTGATTATAAGTCAAAGCATAACAAGTCAGATTTGGTCAAATGAAATAAAAGCAAAACGTATTCTAAGCTGATCTTAACACTTTCAATGTCCTTATGAACTTATATGTTTCTCACCACGGGCTGGCTGCTCTTCAGCCAGGCTCTCCCCTTTGATCAGCGCTTCAGTCGCTCGGTGGTGGTGGTGTCTGTAGATGAAGGTGGAAGAGAGAGAGCGAGCGAATGGCAAATGTCTCTCCCTTTTATCAGGTCCTTTCTTCCCTCTTGGCTTTGCCCCCTCCCCCCTTCAGAGTCAGGTGAGCATTACTGAGTCTCTCCTAGCAAGGTTGAGCAATTCCCCTGGTGTGGCGTCATGCAGGTGAGTCATTGAATTGTAGCTCCCTTGCTGGACAATGCCTGTTGACGGGTTATTTGACACCCCGCCTGGGCGTTGGTTACTTTCCTTGCTGTTGCCTCTGGGGAGCTAATATCTGGCTGATTCCCCCAGCTTACAGCATGTTTTGGTGACAACCATACTACACAATTCCCATAACTTCATATACATTAATGATATATGTATATGGATAGAGAAATGACTTTCAGCAGATCAAAACCTTTCCCCTGATACCTTACAAGGCATGCTTTATACGTAAGATCATGATTATGTGAAAATGAGGAATATGGGGGTTACAGCGCGCTCCTCCAACGAATAGAATGTCACACGATTACAGCAATAACTCAGGGGTTATTGCCATTTTAGCAAACCTCCGTCTCCCCTAAGAGTGTCAGAAACTAATGCTTCTTGTCCCATGTTTGTTTTCCTTCAGAGACGTTCTTAACAGGTTTGCTTGGTTCACCCATTGATTTTTCTCATCACCAGCTCTGTGGGCTCAGCCTGGTATGTGATCAGTCCATCTGTGTTCTTTCTGTTTCAGATGCCCCGTCTGTAATCAATGTGCTGGGATCTGAAACGCTGGTAGCTCTGTTGGTGCATATGGCAGAATCCCGGCTCAGCTCACTCCCTGCAGGGAGAGTTGAGGGCCTTAGGGAGTTGACTTACAGTGGGCTCTGCGGGGCCCATGCTCTCTGAAAAGCCCTCTAAGCGTTTTATGTAGTCAGTAGTGACCAGAACTAACTGATGTGGAGAAAAAAATAAGCACAGGAACAAGTTGCATAGATCTGCCCATACCTGCACGTTAAGCGAGTCCAGTGAATGTAAAACTAAATGGGAGCATTGTCTAACTTGTATTACCACTAGGGCTATGTGAATGGACTGGAGTATCTTGGGACTGTCTGTATCCTGAAGAAGAACTCTGTAGCTCAAAAGCTTGTCTCTTTCACCAACAAAAGTTGGTCCAATAAGAGGTATTACCTCACCCGCCTCGTCTCTCTCATGGTTTATTTATTATTGGCTTTTCTTGCCTTAGGGGAGCTCTTTGTGGGCCCAGAATAACATCAGATCCATCTCTTCATGGTATTTCTGCCATCCAGGAAAACTGAGGAGTCCAGCCTTCAAATAAAAATAAATAACTAAATAAAGCCCATGGAAAAATATCAACACAAATACCAATAAACCCAGATAGTAGTGCTGGAATCTGTGCACACTCCTAGGTAATATTGATACTAATGTTCTGTACATCTGGAATCAGTAAAAGGATGAGCCACGGCCTAGATCTGATGCAGTTGGTTGTGGAATTCTAGGGACGTGTCTCCTTTGGCAGGGGCAAGGTTTGCCCTTTGCCAAGTGCCAATCGTGTTTTCTGTGGCCATTGCAGTTGGGAGATCTGCAGTGAAGTGTAACCCTTCTGCCCATCTGAGTTGGCAGCAACAAGGGCTGGGTTCAGTATCTAGGGGTTCCGTTTCAATAACACAATGCAAAACCGGCTCGAGCCCCCACCCAGTGACCTGGGACAATTTCATACCACCCCCCGGGCGCCTCTAAGAGGCAATACTTCCCCTCTCGGAAGCACGGAGTCTGAGTGTAGCAAAATCCTTTTAATAAAGGAGGGAAACAATGCGGCATTATATTGGGGAAACACCACTACCAGGATTCATAATACAAACCATGAGCAAAAGACCCACCCCCAAGTAAGGTTGGCAGTATCCTTTTCCCCTCAGGGTCTTAAGTCCAACAACCCAAAATATCACCCCAAAGTCCCAAAAGTCCAACACCTCTAAAGTCTCTTGAGTCCAACCACCCAAGAGTCTCTGTCCTTGGTCAGTGCAGCCCCAGAGCTGCAGAGTTTTTACCCCCCACAGCCTGGGTGGAAGGGGGGGGGGAGAAAGGGTACGCAGGGTGTTAAGGGGCACCTTACGTAGTCCAAGGCCAACTGCCCCGCCTCTCCATGTGGTTCTGCTGCCGCCTTCACCACAAGCCGCTCCACTCCACTATCCATCCCGTGAGCTGCACCAGCCGTCCCACGCGCCGCTCTGTGTCCCGCAGGCCGCACCAACCGTCCCGCAAACTGCTCTGCTCTGCCAGCCGCTTCGCAAAGTGCGCCGCTCGCCGTTCCGTGGGCCACACCAACTGTCCCACAAACTGCTCCACTCCACCAGCCGCTTAGCAATATAGCTTCAGGCTCCCCCACTAGTTAACACAGCACTCAGTGATCTCAGCTCTTAGTGAATTCAGCTTGTAGTAGGGGAGCCCCAGTGCTGGTGCACCATTGGCCCAAGCAAATTCAGCTCAGCAGTCTATAACTAGACTTCTAATGGAATCAAAGTTAGCTCTGACATTCAACAGTGGAGAGAGAAGGAGGTGCA
The DNA here is from genome assembly GCA_003942145.1 of Platysternon megacephalum. Taxonomy (NCBI): domain Eukaryota; kingdom Metazoa; phylum Chordata; order Testudines; family Platysternidae; genus Platysternon; species Platysternon megacephalum. The sequence goes on from QXTE01000374.1 coordinate 223,665, forward strand.
ACTGGTGTTTCAGGCCCTCAGAAGGCACTCATCCCATCAGGTACAAATACTTGTCCCCAACCTCTCTCCATTCATTGGGTTTTGGAACCCGTGTCCCTTGTCTAGCAAGTGCTACTTAGTTGATGGTGAGTCCCTCTGTCATAAAACAGTTCCACTGGCCTTGATTCACATAACCATAGTAACAACACTTTATTCTTCCTGCCCCAATAACAGAGAAACTGGGGATCCTACAACAGCCAAAGTTACCATTTTGGGCTGCTGTAGGCTCATGCTAGGCGGAGTGGGTGTGCCTATGCAAACAAGATCAGCCCCTGAAGTTCTTTTCCACACTCGCCATAATTCACCACCAGATGTCAGGGTAGAGCTCATCCTGACTCTGCTTACACAAGTATAAACTCATTGTGCAGACTCACATACGTAGGAACTGTAATATTTCAGACTCCAAGCACAGTGTCTGAAGTTGTGCTATCAATTTACCAATACATTTGTTTTTAAAAAATTGCTTGAAGTTGTCAGGAGCTTGTGCAAAATTAATGTTGCGTCCAAAAGGATTCCTCTGGGTCCCCAATTATCAGATGCCAGCTCCAGTATCTAGAGACCGAGGATCTCTGATGGAGGCGAAGCCTGTACGTGACACAACTGCCGCTCTTTTAGTAGCTGTGCTCCCTGAGGCCCCTTAGACTCTCCCAGCCCAATTGTGTCTCAGTGTGTTCAGGTCCACTGGAGAGAAATAAATTTCCTGAAGACAGACAGTATAAATCTTGTGCTGCTTTAACACCAGCAATGCCTAGTTAATAAATTTAAGCTTCTTCCAATCTCAGAAGGTCATTACTATGTCTCCAGTCTCCGTTCAAGTGGGGCAGTGCCTATTTCCCTGAGTCATTAGATTATTAGCAAAATGCATGTAAAACTGCTTTGGTGGTAATTCAAAAAGTGACCCTCTGGAGGTGCACTCCACTCTGAAAGCCAGAACTTTAAAGCCCATCGGGGGGTGGTCTAGTAAAAGGAGAGAGACAAGGTGGGTGAGGTAATATCTTTCATTGGACCAACTTCTGCTGGTGGAAGGGACAAGCTTTGGAGCTTCCCAGAGCTCTTCCTCAGGACTGGAGAAGGTAACCAGGGTGTCTGAGCTAAATCCACGTTGGACAGATTGTTAAGCAGAAGGGGGTCACATACCCTGAAGGAGGCCACTTACAATGAAGTGGGCAATTAAGGGTTAGCAGGCAGCAGGGGTTGTTACATATTGTGGGAATGAGCCATAAAACCAGTGTCTCTGTTACCTCCATGCCTTTCAGTGTCCAGCTGAGTGATGAATTTCAGTTCCCAGTCTCGTCTTTTGAAGGTTTTCTTTGAAGACAAGGCCTGAGAGGCCAGAGATGGAGTAAATGCTTTGTGAAAAGTGCTCACCCACAGGTGATAGGGTGCTTTTGTCTGTTACCATTTTTCTGTGTGAGTTCATTCAAGAGCGCAGTAATTGTCTGGTTTCACCCATGCAGTTGTTGTTGGAGTAGATTAGAATTATTGTATGAGTGAGAGAAGCTAATTAGAATGGCCATCAGTTGGCCTTCTGCCTGGAGCTAGACCCTGAAATTCTCATTAATTATGTGAAACTCTTTCACACTTTATAAATGTACCCTAATGTAAAGAGTATGTAAAGGGTTAATAACTGATTAATAGATAGTTTTATTAATGCTTAAGCAATTCTTATAGAGTCCAACAGGTTAATAGGGATGGGCAGGATCCCCTGGGAGAATAACATAAGGAGGAAAGGAGTCCAGGAGAGCTGGCTGTATTTTAAAGAATCCTTATTGAGGTTGCAGGAACAAACCATACCGATGTGTAGAAAGAATAGTAAATATGGCAGACGACCAGCTTGGCTAAACAGTGAAATCCTTGCTGATCTTAAACGCAAAAAAGAAGCTTACAAGAAGTGGAAGATTGGACAAATGACCAGGGAGGAGTATAAAAATATTGCTCAGGCATGCAGGAGTGAAATCAGGAAGGCCAAATCACACTTGGAGTTGCAGCTAGCAAGAGATGTTAAGAGTAACAAGAAGGGTTTCTTCAGGTATGTTAGCAACAAGAAGAAAGTCAAGGAAAGTGTGGGCCCCTTACTGAATGAGGGAGGCAACCTAGTGACCGAGGATGTGGAAAAAGCTAATGTACTCAATGCTTTTTTTGCCTCTGTCTTCACGAACAAGGTCAGCTCCCAGACTGCTGCACTGGGCAGCACAGTATGGGGAGAAGGTGACCAGCCCTCTGTGGAGAAAGAAGTGGTTCGGGACTATTTAGAAAAACTGGACGAGCACAAGTCCATGGGGCCGGATGCGCTGCATCCGAGGGTGCTAAAGGAGTTGGCGGATGTGATTGCAGAGCCATTGGCCATTATCTTTGAAAACTCATGGCGATCGGGGGAGGTCCCGGATGACTGGAAAAAGGCTAATGTAGTGCCCATCTTTAAAAAAGGGAAGAAGGAGGATCCGGGGAACTACAGGCCAGTCAGCCTCACCTCAGTCCCTGGAAAAATCATGGAGCAGGTCCTCAAGGAATCAATTCTGAAGCACTTAGAGGAGAGGAAAGTGATCAGGAACAGTCAGCATGGATTCACCAAGGGCAAGTCATGCCTGACTAACCTAATTGCCTTCTATGAGGAGATAACTGGGTCTGTGGATGAGGGGAAAGCAGTGGATGTGTTATTCCTTGACTTTAGCAAAGCTTTTGATACGGTCTCCCACAGTATTCTTGCCGGCAAGTTAAAGAAGTATGGGCTGGATGAATGGACTATAAGGTGGATAGAAAGCTGGCTAGATCGTCGGGCTCAACGGGTAGTGATCAACGGCTCCATGTCTAGTTGGCAGCCGGTTTCAAGTGGAGTGCCCCAAGGGTCGGTCCTGGGGCCGGTTTTGTTCAATATCTTCATTAATGATCTGGAGGATGGCGTGGACTGCACTCTCAGCAAATTTGCAGATGACACTAAACTGGGAGGAGTGGTAGATACGCTGGAGGGTAGGGATAGGATACAGAGGGACCTAGACAAATTAGAGGATTGGGCCAAAAGAAACCTGATGAGGTTCAACAAGGACAAGTGCAGAGTCCTGCACTTAGGACGGAAGAATCCCATGCACTGTTACAGACTAGGGACCGAGTGGCTAGGCAGCAGTTCTGCAGAAAAGGACCTAGGGGTTACGGTGGACGAGAAGCTGGATATGAGTCAACAGTGTGCCCTTGTTGCCAAGAAGGCTAACGGCATTTTGGGCTGTATAAGTAGGGGCATTGCCAGCAGATCGAGGGACGTGATCGTTCCCCTCTATTCGACATTGGTGAGGCCTCACCTGGAGTACTGTGTCCAGTTTTGGGCCCCACACTACAAGAAGGATGTGGAAAAATTGGAAAGAGTCCAGCGGAGGGCAACAAAAATGATTAGGGGGCTGGAGCACATGAGTTATGAGGAGAGGCTGAGGGAACTGGGATTGTTTAGTCTGCAGAAGAGAAGAATGAGGGGGGATTTGATAGCTGCTTTCAACTACCTGAAAGGGGGTTCCAAAGAGGATGGATCTAGACTGTTCTCAGTGGTACCAGATGACAGAACAAGGAGTAATGGTCTCAAGTTGCAGTGGGGGAGGTTTAGATTGGATATTAGGAAAAACTTTTTCACTAGGAGGGTGGTGAAGCACTGGAATGGGTTACCTAGGGAGGTGGTGGAATCTCCTTCCTTAGAGGTTTTTAAGGTCAGGCTTGACAAAGCCCTGGCTGTGATGATTTAGTTGGGATTAGGTCCTGCTTTGAGCAGGGGGTTGGACTAGATGACCTCCTGAGGTCCCTTCCAACCCTGATATTCTATGATTCTATGAATAGGTTGCTTATAACCATCTAGAACAACTTCTACTGAAGTGCTTTTAACCATCTAGAACACGTACTACTTGTGTAACATGCTTCTAATATATATTAATCATTTATTAACACTTTATAAAGTTTTATAGATATACCCTTAATATAAAGTGTGGCCCATTATTGTGTTTCTCAGTTAGCTGTTTGCTTAGGTTGTCTGATTTCTAATAACGACACCTGTGTAGTACTCTTCATTTGTAGATCTCAAAGCACTTTAAAAGGAAGGTAAGTAATGTATCATTATTCCTAGCTTATGGGTCGGGAAGTGACTGGCCAAAGGCGACAGTGTGTGTCCAAGCCTGGAATTGAATACCTTTTTCCTCGAGTCCCAACTCCAGTGCCCTACCCGCTGGACCATGCGGATAAAGCTCTTGTTTGCAATAGTGGCTTCTGTAGGTGTTTGGTATTAGCTTGCTGCTCTTGGTGGAAGAACTCACTCAGCAGCAAGTAAGAATTAATCATGTACGGGCTGGTAAAAAGAGAAGCGATGTTGGGCAGCAGGTTTGGAAAGAGTGGCTGAGAATGGCAGTGAAATAAGGGACAAAGGCAAAGAATAAAGAAATGCCATCTCAGCTTGCAAAGGGTTTCAAAGAGGGGAGGTTCTTTTTGTACCTGAATAAGTTCAGAGCTCTCATGTGTTGTGGATTTTGCAGGTTGTTTGGTGTGGTAGCTGAATTGGGCTGCCTGTTACACTGTGCAGCCCTGTCAAGCAGTGTTCTGTGGATATGAGAGAGAGTGTGACCATCTCTTCTGGAATACCCTGACTATTCGGAAAGGTGCACTGAGCTGGGAGTGAGACCATGCATTCTGATCTCACTGTCACTGACTGTTCTTTATATTTCTATGCACTTTAGACACCCTAAAATTGAGCAAAGGCTCGTACTCTACCTTAGAAGACAGTCGAGTGTCATCCCCCCACTTTACAAATAAGTTAACAGAGTTTGCACAAGGTACCTCTTGGCAGAGCTGGGATTGGAATCAGACTGCAGGTATGTGAGATCCAGGTCTGAGCTGCTCAGCCTCTCAATATGAATGTGCCAAACCTCTGGGCTTGACTTTTCTGTCTGTAACCACGTCTGTGACCACTCTCCTCACCCAGAGCCAGGATGATATCCCAGGACTCCTGATCTCCACCATTCTACTGCTGGTTAGCAAATAGTTTTGTTGTCCACTGGCAAAGTGTGTGTCATGCCCCCTCTTCTAGTTAGTCCATCTAGAGGATAACAGCTATGCCTTCCTCCCAAGTGGAAGAGATCTGCTCTGAGAGCCTGAAAGTCCAAGATTCAACCCCTGCTGATGACAATGTCTCGGGTTCCTATGGTTGCACAAGACAGAATTTAATTTTCAAGTTTCCTTTGTATTTAATTCACAGCGTGAAAGATCCTTACCAGGTTCTCTATAATTAAAAATGTAATCTGTTAATTATGGCATAACATGCAACAACCCAGCTGTTCCCCTTTTCGTCACTTGTCGCGCATTTGTATTGTTTGTGTCATATACTGGCAGGCTTGCAGGTTGAGAGATATGAGTAAAGTGAAGATTGCAGAATCTTTTAATAGAGTGAGAAAGAGGTGAAAGAAGATACAGACTGCAGATGGTTCAAGGGAGAATATGGACTGGGTAGCAATAGCATTTTGTATCTTTGATCTTCACAAATGATAAAGTAGTAAATTTTTCATAGTGCTCGGAGAAGAAAGGGATGGAGTGAGACGTGCTGGGGTGCCAATGATGGAGAAATTCATTCACAACATGTGCAAGCACTCAGAATGATGATAAATGAGAAACTGGGTCTTCATGCTGTGGAAGGAGGTATGGTAGACCTTGATCTGTGATTTCTACTTTTCTGAATATGCCAGCATCTCACTAGACTTCAGCAACTGGTTTCAAGTTCACTAAGAACTCAAAGAAGAAAAAAAGGGGGGAGACAGACAGCAGATTCATAGGATGAAAGGAGGGAATTGTCAGTTTATTATTTGCATATTTGCACAGATATTATGGTGATGAGTGTGGTCTAAGTACATAGATAAGTAGTAAGTGATTATGGTGAGTGGGTGGTGGGAGGAGGCTCCACACTGCCAGGGAGTAGTTAATGATGAATGCATTGAAAAGACAAAATTATAGGTATCAAAAAATGAGTTGCTGAAGGAACTGAGATCAGGTTAGCAGGGGAGGTCTCAAGCAGATGTATTTATTATTTTAGGGTATTCATGTGATCGTTAGAGAAGGGTGACCTTTCCCCATTCATCTCAGGGCAGGATTAATTTTGCAACCCAATGGCAGTGATGTAAATATCAGCATTGTTACTTATGTGACTGATGATTGTCTTGTTGGATACAGCCAGCTACTCTGGCAGAGCTTGATAGGAAACCGCACCTCCTCCCCAATCTGGCCCAGAAGCTGTGACTAGTGGTGAACCATAGAAGGGAAATGCACTTCACACAGCTGCTAATCCAGGGGCAGCAGGGCTGGATCCAAGATGATTCCAAGACTGATATGTGCAGACAGGCCTTTCCGTGAGGTGCTTCCCTTAAGGTCCGTATCCCTATCCCTTCTGTCTTATCTGGATTGAGGCTCAGCTGGATTTCTCCCATCTGCTGCCCCATCATCGGTAGAGCACAGAGACCATAGTATTTGGCTTCAACAAAATGGAGATGTTGATCTGTTGATTGCTTATAATGGTGACAAGTGCAGCCCTAAACATCTCACTCTCTCCCTACACACTCAATTAGAGGGGCAGCAGAGTGGGCCGCTGAGGGATCCCACATGGCGTGTACTTGGGGAGGAAGAGTAAGTGCCTGTTACCGCTCTTTGGGGATCTGTTATCATTGCTACAAAGAAATCCTCAGCCACAGATGACAGTCTCTGTATTCTGCCCACATCAGCGCCCAGGCTGTGAGGGATCTGACATTCATGAAATCAAGATGCGACTGGTGCTGTTTCTACTCTCCTTTTTTATTAACCATCTCCAAAAATGGGAGGTGCGAATGAGTGATAGTGAGATTGTTACTATCAAAGGCAGCTTTATTAAAGAGCGTTGTCACAGTTGTAACCATACTGTCCCCTGGCCCTCTGTGAAACAGGAGTGTTAGAGTGAACCTACTTAAAACCTTTCCCTTTCGGAAGCTTTCCAAGTGGTGGTGAAAGTGCTGAAACCTCTTCTTCCCCAATCTCTCTAATCAGAGCCACCGAGAGAGCGGCTTTGGGGGGAAATCTTGATGGAAAATAATTAAAAATGGAAAAGGCTGTTAAGTGCAGACTCAAATCTTTCCTCCATTGCAGCCCTTCCCTAATGCCTTTTAAACATGAAATCATCATTTGTTCCATGTCTGTGATTTGATGCTTTAAATATTACTTGGCTTTTCACTGCAATCTTAAAAGGTTCAAAGTTACATTAATATTAAAAAACCCCCATAATAAACAGCTGGGGTGTTACTTACTGCTGGAGCAGTTGCACTGAAGGATTTAGAGTTCACTGATTTTATCTTCAAGACTTAATTTCCACTTCAAAGGATTGATCTTTAATCTCTTGAATTAAGTGCCTTCTTAAATGATACCAGGAAAAATGGATTGGGAAAGTAGGGCCTAAACCTCATAAAGAGACATCTGAGTTCAAGAAGGAGCTAGCCCACTGTGAAATCTCTAGCAGCATGGAAGAGGGGATGGTTCAGCTTGGTGTGTGTGGAGATCATTAGAGAGAATGAGAAAGTAAAGTACTGGAAAGACAGTGCAGTTGCTGTCTCTCTAATTAACTGAAATGGACTGAATATTGACAGAAAACTGAAAATGCCACTCACAACTTCCTGGGTCAAAGGTGAAGTGGAGGCAAACTCGCCAGAACTACAGGGATTAATTAAAACTTTCTCTTTGCTTTCTTCTTTTCTAGTGGCTTTGTTTATGTTGTGCTGGAATTACTCCGGGTACCTTAGCGCTCTTCTTGGCTCCAGTGAGACCACTAGATTAAGTCAGCTGCATCTTCTCTGCAAAAGCTTTGTGTTGGAGGGGTGTCGTACTGACTCTTCTGACTCTAACTGAACTATACAGCGGGGAGCTAAATTCAGAAGATGAAACTCTTCACAGATTCCAAGGCCAGACGGGACCATTGTGATCATCTAGTCTGACCTCCTGCATGACACAGGCCAGAGACCTGCCCCACAATAATTCCGGGAGCAGATCTGATAGAAAAACATCCAATGTTGAGTTAAGAAGTGTCAGTGGTGGAGAGTCCACCATGACCCTTGGTAAATTGTTCCAATGGTTAATTAAGAACATAAGAACGGCCGTACTGGGTCAGACCAAAGGTCCATGCAGCCCAGTATCCTGTCTATCGACAGTGGCCAATGCCAGGTGCCCCAGAGGGAGTGAACCTAACAGGTAATGATCAAGTGATCTCTCTCCTGCCATCCATCTCCACCCTCTGACACACAGAGGCTAGGGACACCATTTCTTACCCATCCTGGCTAATAGTCATTAATGGACTTAACCTCCATGAATTTATCCAGTTCTCTTTTAAACTCTGTTATAGTCCTAGCCTTCACAACCTCCTCAGGTAAGAAGTTCCACAAGTTGACTGTGCGCTGTGTGAAGAAGAACTTCCTTTTATTTGTTTTAAACCTGCTTCCCATTAATTCCATCTGCTGGCCCCTCGTTCTTATATTATGGGAACAAGTAAATAACTTGTCCTTATTCACTTTCTCCACATCACTCATGATTTTATATACCTCTATCATATCCCCCCTTAGTCTCCTCTTTTCCAAACTGAAAAGTCCTAACCTCTTTAATCTCTCCTCATGTGGGACCCGTTCCAAACCCCTAATCATTTTAGTTGCCCTTCTCTGAACCTTTTCTAATGCCAGTGTATCTTTTTTGAGATGAGAAGACTGTACACAGTATTCAAGATGTGGGCGTACCATGGATTCATATAAGGGCAATATGATATTCTCTGTCTTATTTTCTATCCCCTTTTTAATGATTCCTAACATCCTGTTTGCTTTTTTGACTGCCACTGCACACTGCGTGGATGTCTTCAGAGAACTATCCATGATGACTCCAAGATCTCTTTCCTGATTAGTTGTAGCTAAATTAGCCCCCATCATATTGTATGTATAGTTGAGGTTATTTTTTCCAATGTGCATTACTTTACATTATCCACATTACATTTCATTTGCCATTTTGTTGCCCAATCACTTAGTTTTGTGAGATCTTTTTGAAGTTCTTCACAGTCTGCTTTGGTCTTAACTATCTTGAGCAGTATCATCTGCAAACTTTGCCACCTCGCTGTTTACCCCTTTCTCCAGATCATTTATGAATAAGTTGAATAGGATTGGTCCTAGGACTGACCCTTGGGGAACACCACTAGTTACCCCTCTCCATTCTAGGAATTTACCATTAATTCCTACCCTTTGTTCCCTGTCTTTTAACCAGTTCTCAATCCATGAAAGGACCTTCCCTCTTATCCCATGACAACTTAATTTACGTAAGAGCCTTTGGTGAGGGACCTTGTCAAAGGCTTTCTGGAAATCTAAGTACACTCTGTCCACTGGATCCCCCTTGTCCACATGTTTGTTGATCACCTCTAGAGCCCTTTTTAAATATTGGCGTTACATTCGCTATCTTCCAGTCATTGGGTATAGAAGCCGATTTAAAGGACAGGTTACAAACCATAGTTAATAGTTCCGCAACTTCACATTTGAGTTCTTTCAGAACTCTTGGGTGAATGCCATCTGGTCCCGGTGACTTATTAATGTTAAGTTTATCAATTAATTCCAAAACCTCCTCTAGTGACACTTCAATCTGTGACAGTTCCTCAGATTTGTCACCTACAAAAGCAGGCTCAGGTTTGGGGATCTCCCTGCTGTGAGGACATCCTCAGCTGTGAAGACTGAAGCAAAGAATTCATTTAGTTTCTCCGCAATGACTTTATCATCTTTAAGCGCTCCTTTTGTATCTCGATCGTCCAGGGGCCCCACTGGTTGTTTAGCAGGCTTCCTGCTTCTGATGTACTTAAAAAACATTTTGTTATTACCTTTTGAGTTTTTGGCTAGCTGTTCTTCAAACTCCTTTTTGGCTTTTCGTATTACATTTTTACACTTAATTTGGCAGTGTTTATGCTCCTTTCTATTTACTTCACTAGGATTTGACTTCCACTTTTTAAAAGATGCCTTTTTAATCTCTCACTGCTTCTTTTACATGGTTGTTAAGCCACGGTGGCACTTTTTTAGTTCTTTTACTGTGTTTTTTAATTTGAGGTATACATTTAAGTTGGGCCTCTATTATGGTGTCTTTGAAAAGCGCCCATGCAGCTTTCAGGGATTTCACTCTAGTCACTGTACCTTTTAATTTCTGTTTAACTAACCCCCTCATTTTTGCATAGTTCCCCTTTCTGAAATTAAAAGCCACAGTGTTGGGCTGTTGAGATGTTCTTCCCACCACGGGGATGTTAAAAGTTATTATATTATGGGCACTATTTCCAAGCAGTCCTGTTATAGTTACCTCCTGGACCAGCTCCTGCGCTCCACTCAGGACTAAATCGAGAATTGCCTCTCCCCTTGTGGATTCCCATACCAGCTGCTCCAAGAAGCAGTCATTTAAAGTACCTCCCCGCACGACTGTACTGTCCTTCCGATATATTTCGTACCCCGGAATGATTGTGTCCCATTGATTGTCCTCAGTCCACCAGGTTTCTGTGATGCCTATTATATCAATATCCTCCTTTAACATGAGGCACTCTAGTTCACCCATCTTATTATTTAGACTTCTAGCATTTGTTTACAAGCACTTTAAAAACTTGTCACTGTTTATTTGTCTGCCCTTTTCCGATGTGTCGGATTCTTTTTTATGTGAATTACCCTCGCAGTCAAAAATTTACGTCTTCCATTCTCATTCAGGGAGCTCTTTGCACTCTGATTTGTTTCACTAATTGCTGAGCAGCAGAAGAAATAGGAGCAGGTCTGTATTTTCACATTCATCTGAAGGTTGTTTGAGGACATGGATGTGCTTGAGGGAACTGGGCTTTTCTGAGCACTTGCTGGTCTCTCACAAGATGAGTGACCTTATTAGTGACTCTGGTTGTACGGGAGCCAGTGGAAAAGGCCATAATCCAGATTAATTTGGCTGTAAAATGGGTTTACCAGCAAGAGGAGACTCACTGTTTGATATTTAAACAACATGCATATTGTTTATATGGTAAAGTCCTCCTCCTAATTACTAAACCCAAATTAGATGAGGATGCAGCTGTCTAGTCCAGGGCTTTGATCTCTCCAAATGGGTGGTAGTGTTACCTTGCCAGCAAGAAGACTGCCACCAGCAGACAGTTTACAAACACCAGCTGGGCACAATTGCTGCTTGGCGCTCCTGTAGCACGTTCCATCTGTGAATCTGTGATTTAGAGGCACTAAGATGTAGCCTCGTGCCCCACACCCTACTGACGCGATGGTCAAGGAAGCTGAGGCCCACACTGTGAGCCATGTCAGCTGCAGTCATCCCAACTCTCAGTCTTGTGCCTTTCTCAGAGGGACCTTCCTCCAGAAGAGTCCATTGGCTTGGCCATCACTTGTCTCTGTTCTCCTCTCCTGTTGCCAGGGAAACAATTACGGTTTGAGTTTTGGGGATCTTGGAGGCTTTGTGTCATGGAACTCAGGCCTTTTTCTCTATTCATGTGGGGTGCAATTTTGAACAAACCCAACACTCAAAGGGAAACTCAGCTGCAACTGCTGAGTTAACCCCAAAAGCTAGCCCAGCCCAGTTTGCTCAAAGTGTGGCCCAGGCTTGCAGGCAAGTTTGTGAGCAGCAGTGATCATTTCAGGAGATTTGGGATTTCCACACACCTGTTATGAGCGTATCACAAGTCACAGCATTGATGGCGCTGCACCCAGACACACCAGCAAACCTGGGAGCAGCCTGGGGTAGAACCCAGTTGCCACTATTCTGGCTTCTCCAAAAAGTTGCAGAGAGGCTTTTCTGGTTGCCTCCCCTAAGGAGTCATGGCCCAATATTGTGTGCCCCCGGGCTCCTGACCCACAAGTTATGCACACATGTTCCCTGACCTGAACCTCCAGGGGCCTCCTGTTCTGAGCCCCGCTCCCAATCTGTTCCTACTAAGCACAGGGCTGGCGTTGTCCAGAGTACAGATGGATGGATGGACACAGTCACAGAGTCTCAGGTGAGATCACCTAGTCTGACCTCTGTATATCACAGGCCACCAGTGCCATCCAGCCACCCGCATCCCGAGCCAACACCCAAAATTAGACCAAAGTCTGACTACACTGGAGACTACACTGTTGTGTGCCACAGGCAGAGAACAGGAGGGACTGAAGTGCACCAGTGCGAGAAGCCCATGCAATGGGAACGGATTTAGTGAGATACACCAAGGCGATCCTAGCAAGTGATCTGTGCCCCCCGACTGCAGAGGGAGTTGAAACCCCCCTGCCCGGGTCACTTGACATTCGTGGACACTGTTTTTTTGGGTGGGGAGGGATGTTCATTATGTCAGTTTCCAGGCACCTGCCAAAAGTTGGCCCAGTAGTTTCACTTCAGGACCAGAGGAGAGGGAGAGCAGGGCAGTGTGGGACTAATCTGTGGAAGGATCAATGACTTAGGCAGTTGGTAACCATAGGATAATGATTGTTAAAATCCCTGTAAATCTACAGAGTGCTTTACGAATACAGAGCAAGGTGGAGCCCCTGACTGGAGAGCTCCTGGTGGGAGTGGTGAGCTGTAGAACTGTAGCTTCGGGAAGGAGAACAAGCAGAGATGGCTGGGGAGGAGAACAAGCTGGAAGTAGTCCTGGCAAAGGGAGACTGTAGGGAGGGATTTGAAGCGGGGCTGGGCTCGGCAGATGGGGACTGAGAGTCTGTTCCCAGCCTGGAGCAGCGTGGTAGGAGCTGTGAAGCTGAGTGTTTGCGACAGGAGCAGACCCAGCAGCAGCTGACCAATGATGTCATCCTTTGGCAGGTTTCCCTGTGATTGTCTCTCTCCTCTGCTGATTGGCTGGTGACCTCAGTTCCCTCTCCTCTCTCCCTGGCTGTCTCTTCCCTGCAGTCTCACCCCAGCTGCCCCCCCATCCCTTTTAGACACCCTCCCCTCAGCCCCTCACCGTGTTACACAGTTACAATAAACAAAAATACCCTTTACAGCAACCCACCCCCAGAGTGTGAAAACCAAGCAAATGAAAAACACTGTGGCACTAACCTGAGGCTGCCAGGCTATCGCTCTTTGTGCTGCTGTCTCAGTTCCTGGGTTTGTCTGGTTAGACGGTAAACTCTCTGGGGCACGGAGGGTTTCTTAGTTTGTGTATACAGAGCACCTTGCTCAACAGGCCCTGATCTCAGCTGGAATCACTAGGCGCTCCCATAACACAGATGATAAACAGAAAGCATGGGGCAAAGGGAGAGAAAAGGTAGCACGAAACTCTCAGAGAGGCAAATGGATTGATGTGTGTAGTGGAAATTTTTTGGCTTTTTTCCTTAGTGGAAAGTTCCTCTTCAAAGACTCTTACAAGTCTTGTCATCACCCTGTCCTGTTACTTTCCAATATGAATTGCATAAAAGGCAGTGCCCCAGCTTTGCTGGTGGTGCTGACACTGTGTGGCCTAGTGGATAGAGCACTGGACTGGGACTCAGGAGACCTGGGTTGCATTCCTGGCTCTGCCATTGGCCTGCTGGGTGACTTTAGGCAAGACACTGCCTCTCCATGCCTCAGTTTCCCCATCTGTAAAATGAGAACAATAATGCTACCTTCCTTTGAAAACACTTTGAGAGCTACTGGGGAAAAGCATGATATAAGAGCTACATATTGTTATCTTGCTAAGGAAACATGTTAGGATGCAGCCTAAGCCACGGGGAACCAGCCTTCTAGCCTTTGTGCCTTACTTTCCCGCATGCAGCATGGAACATAGGCTCCAAAATACCAGCTGTGCTTGTGCAGTGCAGGTCAGCTAGTGATACATCCAGGGCACTGTTACACAAGCCAGGAGCAGGAAGCACAAGGTAGCTCAGCCTAGGGGCAGGAGATCTTACCTGTTTGCTCTGGAAGAAAGGGGATACCTTCACAGCTGGGAAGCTGCACAAGGAACTTCAGCAACTAATTCTTAAAATTTTGCAGACTCTTTTTGGCATCTGGTAAAATGTCAAATAATTAATGCTTACAGAAAAAATCGGTTTGACCTGAATAAGGTACTAGCCGTGTGAAGTGTGCGGGGGAAACTGCTCCAGTTTTTATCAGCCACATATGTCTGTAATCCAATACCAAGGGCATACTGAACCAGCCTTTGACTTTGTTAATAATCTAGACAATGTTTTACTGTGAAAGCTTCAGAAATGTATGGTGAAATAATAGGTCCTAAAAGTGAAGTCTTTCAGAAATAGGGCTGACAATCCTAGTGCTTCTGGAACCAGGAAAAAATTTCCTGCCATTGCATTTTATTGCACAGTCAGGTTATTTCTTAATTCTACAGCGCTGTGGGCATACATAGTGCTTTACAGATAAATAGGCACACTGTGCAACTTTTTTATCTTCCCCTAAAACACTGGACATTGGTCTCTGCCGGGTATCTGAGCTACTTGATAGACACCCAAACAGAAAAGCTGCTTTTAGATCCTGCAGTCCCTTTGAGTTGCTGGTAGCTGGTTTGGAAAGAAGCAGGATGATGTACTCACATCACATGAGAATGATGAAGTATTTTCTAGTCCATTAGTGACTAAGGAAAATGTTAGCATGTATTTAAAAAACATTTTTAAATCAGCAGGCCTGGTTACCTTGCACACAAGAACCCTAAAAAAGTTGGCTGAGGAGATCTCTGGCCACTGCTGTTAATTTTGAATACATCTTGGAATAGTGGGGAAATTCCAGAAGACTGAAAGAGTGCTAATGTATAAGTTTTTGTCATGGATATTTTTAGTAAAAGTCAGGGACAGGTCACGGGCAATAAACAGAAATTCATGGAAGCCCGTGACCTGTCCCTGACTTTCACTAAAAATATCCCTGACAAAAGGGGTAGGTGGGTTCAGCACCCATCCCTGCTGGGGCTCCCGGGTCCCCCACTGCTGCGGTGCATGGGAGCTCCAGGGTCCCTCTGCCCACCGGGCTGGGCTGCTGTGTGGTCCCTTCGCCCCTGGGGCAGCTGGGAGCTGCATGGTCCCTCAGCCACTAGCTGCCACCCGCTGCGGCTGGGCAGCTGTGGGGAGTCCCCGCTGCCCACCGCGGCTGGGAAGTTGCAGGGGGTCCCCCCACCAGGGTGGGGCAGAAAATGTCATGGAAGTCATGGATTCCGTGACTTCCATGACCTCTGGGACATATCACAGCCTTACTAATGTAGTGCCAGCAGTCAAACACTCAAGCGGGATGACTGGGTTCATTGCAGGCTGGTTAGCCTGATAGGAATCCCAGACAAAGTAATGGAAAAGCTGGTACAGGGTTCAGTTAATAACAAATGAAAGGATGGGAATATAATTAATACCAGTCAACAAGGTCTTATGGAAAATGTCTTTTCAAACAAATCTGATTTCATTCTTTGAAGAGATTACATGTTCAGTTGATATAGGTAACTGTGTAGATGTAATATAATTAGACTTTTGTAAAAGATTTTACTTAGTACCATGTGACATTCTGATTTAAAAACTTAGCAGCACTATACAACATCAGTAGAGCACATGTCAAACAGATGAAGACCTGGATGCTGACGTATCTCAAAAAGTCGTCATCAATGGGGAATCATCGCTGAATTGGGGTGTTTCTCATGGGGTTCCAAAAGGACTGGTTCTAGGTCTAGAACTGGCTGCAGGAGGCCTCCAGCACATGTTTCCCAAATTAAAATCCCTACACCAACATCTTTGTCTTTCCACTCATTGCAGACAGGTGTGTATGGAGCAACGCATCCTGTTTTCTGGTTTGATTTGATGGTCTGTAACAGAGCCCCACGTCCTGGGTGCGGTTCGCGCATTGATCCATATGCATTCAAGACCTTGCAATTCTGAGTAATCATTAACTCTAAAACAGTTAATGGTGTCTTTAATATAGCGGGCTAACCCCTCACCTCTTTTATTCACTGTGTTCTTCCTGAACAGATTATTATAACTAGTGATATTACCACTGCAGTTGTGTGAATCATCCCTCCAGTTATGTCAATGAGAATTTTCCAGTTCCTCTTGCTTCTTACCCAGACTCCTAGCATTGGTATATAAACAATTGGAAAATTTCTTCTTTTCACATTCTTTGCCATATCAGTTCAATGTGTTCTGAATTTGTACCATATTTGTCCCCTTAGCACCCTCCCATTGCGTTATTAGTTAAAAACCCTCCTGGTTGCTCCAGCTATTTTCCAACCAAGATGATTAGCTCCCACCTGCATATCCGTGAGATGCAGGCAGTCCCGTTCATACAGCCCCATCTCCCAGTCGATTGTGGCCCAATGTTCAGCAAAACCAAAACCTTTGAATTCACACAGTCAGTGGTTCAGCTCTGGTATTTTTTGCCTTCGCTCACTCATGGGACCGGAAGGCTGTCTGAGAGATCACTTGGATTTTCCAGTTATTCAGCTCTCTTCAAGGTTCCTGCAGTCTTTGATAATCTGTGTAGTTCCATGCAGTACAGTATCATTGGTTCTAATGTGTGCCATCACTAGTGGAGACTTGCCGGCCTGCTTCAGAATCCCATCCAATCTCACAATTGCATTTTGTGTCTTTGCTCCAGGAAGGCAGCATGCCATCCTGTTGTCCTTGCGTTCCTTGCTGAATTCTCTCTCCACTCTACTTAATATGGAGTTGCTGTTGGTGATTGCTTGTTTTCTTAGGAACGTTGAAGACCTTCTCTTGGTAGCTAAATTCATCATCTATGTCCCGTCGCTTTCTGTTCCCTTGCTCCGTGCGAATGGGAGGCCCTTCACGCTCACTTGGACCATGGGTTGGTTTGGGCCTGGAGCTGGCAATGGCAGTATTAAATGCAGCTGCTCAGGGGCGGCCTCTTCCATGTTAATGACCTCACGTTTGGTACAGGCAATGCTCCCTATTAATGTAATCCATTGCACAGGAGTATTTTGCTGTTTTGCAGCAGCACTGCCTTGTTGGCGCATGTCTGATTTCTCCCTGATTCTAGCCCCAGGCCCTTCTCTGTGGTTCTGTTGAAGACCCAGCATCCCTCGGGCTGTATGTAGGCATTTGCCTATTCCTTTCGAAGCTCCTTTAGATTTGTCTCTTATCAGTACTACCATGATTGATTTTTAGCCCGTTTTGGAAATTAATCCAACTGGTGCTGCTTTAAATCATTTACTCAGAGAATGCCGGGCTCTCCCTGCTGGGGATCCTCAGTGCATTTGATGAGCAGACTCTGCTCTAACCTACTAGTTGGTGATGAACACATTGAATTGAACTGAATCTGCCCCCTGAGCAGGCCTCATCAGGAAACTTCCCCCAGCCTAACTCCTTATGAACTGTTCTCTGTGTTCCGTTTTCATAGAATATCAGGGTTGGAAGGGACCTCAGGAGGTCATCTAGTCCAACCCCCTGTTCAAAGCAGGACCTAATCCCAACTAAATTATCCCAGCCAGGGCTTTGTCAAGCCTGACCTTAAAAACCTCTAAGGAAGGAGATTCCACCAACTCCCTAGGTAACCCATTCCAGTGCTTCACCACCTCCTAGTGAAATAGTGTTTCCTAAGATCCAACCTAGAGCTCCCCCACTGCAACTTGAGACCATTGCTCCATGTTCTGTCATCTGCCACCACTGAGAACAGCCGAGCTCCATCCTCTTTGGAACCCCCCTTCAGGTAGTTGAAAGCTGCTATCAAATCCCCCCTCACTCTTCTCTTCTGCAGACTAAATAACTGCAGTTCCCTCAGCCTCTCCTCATAAGTCATGTGCCTCAGCCCCCTAATCATTTCTGTTGCCCTCCGCTGGACTCTCTCCAATTTTTTCACATCCTTTCTGTAGCGGGGGCCCCAAAACTGGCCACAATACTCCAGGTGTGGCCTCAACAGTGCCGAATAGAGGGGAATAATCACTTCCCTCGATCTGCTGCCAATGTTCGTATTAATGCATCCCAATATGCTGTTAGCCTTCTTGGCAACAAGGGCACACTGTCGACTGTATATATCATATAGTTGTTCCCCCACATCCATAGCTCCCTATTTATCCTATGAGGGTGTCAGTTAAAGCCCAGAGAGTCTCTACCTGTTGCACATCCTTTATTGACAAACCTTGTTATTTTGTCAAAGAATGTAATGTGGTCTGGCATGATTTTGCTTTTGATGAACCCATGTTACCTCCATCTCCAGGCATTCAGCAGCAATAGGTCTTCTGCCTCTCTATATGTACTATTCCCACTGTCTGTCCTCAAAATCTGCCATCTGTATTGAATTCCAAGTTGTTTTTCACTCACCGTGCTATAATGTTACCAGAGACTGATCAAATACAGTTTAGTTTTATATCTAATGAGTAGGAAGTCCCCTTTAACAGAAATGTATCCCTCCAGCAGTACACTTTACTGTACACTTTCCATCACAGAAGAGTCAGATACTTTCGGTACGAATGCCTTTATTTTAGACTAAGGGGGCACTGGGGGAAGATCACAACCGAACAAAACTAGAGTCTCAGTGAGAGAGCATGATGTGTGTGTCTCCTCTGTTATAGGCTGCAGCCAGGGCCGGCGCAACCCATTAGGCGACCTAGGTGGTCGCCTAGGGCGCTAACATTTGGGGGGCGCCGGCGCCCCGGTCGTCGGCGGTATTTTGGGGGCGGGACCTTCCGCTGCCTAGGGTGGCGAAAAAGCTGGCAGCGCTCCTGGCTGCAGCTGAGCTGAACGCACACATTTCAGTGTCTCCAGTAGAACTCCTAGAAATATAAAGGTGCCATGCTCTGCTGTGTCCCTCACAGTTATCATACAGCCCAAAGGAGAGTGCAGAGAACGCAGAGTACTGACTCATAGTGCTGTGGCCAAGAGGAGGTTAAGAAGTGACTTGAGCACAGTCTGTAAATACCTACACAGGGGAAATATTTCTGATAATAGATGTCTCTTTAATGGTTAATGCAGACAATGCTCAGTTTATGTCACTGTTCTTAAAACCTGGATCGTGAAGCACTGGTGTTAATTACAGATCCAGACTAACACGGCTACCCCTCTGAATCCTGGAACAGTTATGGGGAGCAGGTGTAGCTGAGGATGACGTGTGATGCAGAAACAATGCAGTTCAGTTTTCATAAGCCATATTGACCTCTGGGGACCCGGTGAGAAGGGAAAGCGAATCATTGCTGGGTCTCTCTGATTCTCCACTGCAGTCTGTGTTGGCCTTCAAAGGTAGCCTGCTGAGAACGTGTTGCAGTGTTCCAGCATGGAGGTTGCTCAGGCCTGGCTGGCTGCAAGGAGGTGGTAGCTATCTAGCCTGGTGCAGATGGCATCGCCTACGGAGTAGTTAAATTTTAAATAGACTTCTTTAAACTATATTCAAATGATTAGACATATAGGTAGCAGTGTTTGGCCTAACCAGCTGCCACTACCAGATGTGAGGGGTAAAGTGTGAATGCTGGTATTGCAAAGCCTTCTGTAGCGTTAAATAATTAGCAAAGAATGAGTTTGCAGAAGGCAGCAGTACAAATGGGGATTAGATTCAGGAAAGCAAATCTTGGCAAATTAAGGAATCTAGTGAGTTAAGGGGCAATGGGAGGGGGCATTAAAATCAGTCGGTGGGGAATGGCTGGGGAATCCTAAAAAACACACCTTAATTAAGGTGCAACAGACTGTGATTCCTCAGCAGAAGAATAATGCAGGACCAAGAAGTGTCTAATGGGGCATCATAAGAGGTTGCCCAGAGATCTGAGATTTGGGGTTGGGGGCAGAGAATCTGAAAGTCAAATGAGGCATATGAGACAGCCAAGGAAGAGTCCACAAAGTTATTGTTATAGGGGAAAAGGGAAGAGCAGCAAGTGTGAGCTGTTAGCCAGTTCCTGCACAGCCCTAGAATGCATGCCCTCTCGTCTTACCCATCTCTGGGTGTTCAGGTGTGATACTCATTTCCTTTCATTCTCTTTATCAATGGTTGGTCTGACAGGGGCTCCCTTGCTTTCCAGTTGTTTTATTCATCTTTCTTGTTAAAGAAAAATATTTAAAACTGGTTCAGTATCTTAATCATTAAATTCATCCCTTCCTCATATATCAATGGATCTAGTTTCTCACTGATATTTTTGTCATAGCCCTTCTTATTCAAAACCTTTGGCATGGTTAACTCGCTCTGCTTTATGAATAATGCAGCATGGGGAAGGTTGGAGAATAGCAAATGTCACATGAGAAGAGTGAACCTGGCAGTCAGTACCCAGTAGTCCAGCCCTGCTACCCTTCGTAGCTACATGAGCTTTTTTTGGCACATAGAATGGGATGGTTTGGCGGGTGAGAGTGAAGCCCACTGAGCTGGGAATTGTGTTTTACTGCAGGGCAGGAAAGGGGAAAACAGAAGAGACGGAAAGACAGATGCTAGGGAGTCCAAAAGCAAGTCCAGAGACACCAGTATAATGGCCAGAACATTGGTAAATGGTAACGCACAGCTGTCAGTGTGAGCTTTGCACACATTACAACCCAGCACTGGCAAATTCCACCTTCCACCATGGATGTGATTGCAATCCCCCCCCCAAACACACTTCTTTTCCTGTTTAGCTGCATCAGTCCCTCAGTCTCCTCTGAGGCGGGTGTAAATGCTTCTATGTTGTGTTTAGCTAGCAGGAGATACTGCAAAGCAAAAGTAGTGAAACCCTCCCTCCCACGTCAAGTATTTCTGCCATGATCTCTAGCCTGCGGTTGGTCGGGGACCCCGGTTCTCTAGCCTGGCAGTATGGTGTTGCTGCTGTGCTCGTTGGCCAGTCATTTTCTGTAATCAGAACATTACTGGAACGGCAAGAGAGATCTTGTGAGGTGCAGTCCAAGACCATAGATCAGGGGTTCTCAAACTGGGGGTTGGGACCCCTCAGGGGGTCGTGAGGTTATTACATNCAAGACCATAGAGCAGGGGTTCTCAAACTGGGGGTTGGGACCCCTCAGGGGGTCGTGAGGTTATTACATGGGGGGTTGCGAGCTGTCAGCCCCCACCCCAGACCCCCCTTTGCATCCACCATTTATAATGGTGTTAAATATATTTAAAAGTGTTTTTAATTTATAAGGGGGGTTGCACTCAGAGGCTTGGTATGTGAAAGGGGTCTAGGGTGACCAGACAGCAAGTGTGAAAAATCGGGACGGGGGTGGGGGGGTAATAGGCTTCTATATAAGAAAAAGCCTCAAATATCGGGACTGTCCCTATAAAATTGGGACATCTGGTCACCCTAAAGGGGTCACCAATACAAAAGTTTGAGAATCACTGCCATAGAGGTTTTGGGGATGTAAGTCCCACTCGCTCAAGCCAGACTCCAGGAAACCTGATCAATAGCAGTTTGCTTTCTACTTGTGTAATTTATGAGCAGATGGAAGCACTAAGCTAGTCTCTTGAGGATTAAGTACCACACAATGCCATGGGAGGAGGAACAGTCTCAACCTGGTACTTTTACTCTTTTGGGCAGATCAAGGCTAAAGGTATTATGAAGCAACTGGTCAGCACATAGGTGCTGACTTTTATTTGTCCCCATGGGTGCTCCACCCCTGCTCTGCCCCAAGGTCCTGCCCTCACTTCTCCCCTTTCTTTGAGGCCCCACCCTCACTCCTCCTGTCCTCACTCCACCCCTTCCCCCAAGGTCCCGCCCTTGCTCCGCCTCTTCCTGTCCCTGCTCTGCCCCCTCCCCTGAGGCCCGCCACTCTCCGCCCTCCCTCAAGCACCTTCCGCCAGATGCTAAATAGCTGATGGGGGTGCAGCCAAACAGCTGTGGCTGGTGGGTGCTTGAGCTCCCGAGCACCCACCGAGTCGGCACCTATGCGTCAGAGTGTCGCTGTACAGCCATGGAAGAGACTGATTGCACTCAAGACCTCAGGCACAGCACTGTGAAAGGAGAGACAGAGGAAAAGATATTGTCATTAGGTCACAGCAGTGTGACTCCAGAGTGAAGTCAATGGAAGCAGAATTTGGCCCCAGAGTTTACGTGAGGATTTGGACTGCTCCCGATGAAGAGTGAGGATGAAGTGGCTCTCTGAGATCAGGTTGCAGCTGGCACTGCTTCACTGCGCTTTCTGAGAAGTCTGTGGGTGGAAGGGGCCTCAGTTCGTCCCCCAGCATTGTGCCAGCAGAGATCCTTTTCTCCTAAACCATTGCTGACAGACGTGTGACTCATCTAGCCCCGAGTCTACCCAGTGATGCCAATTCCACAACCTCCACTGGCAGCTTGTGCCATCGGTTGTTTTTTCAGTTACAAGATTTCCCTGATATTTAACCTACATTCTCCCAGCATAGCTTAGGCCCAATGATGATATGACTTGGTAATTACACAGCGTTTCCATCTGAGGACTAGAGCTATTTTACAAACACTGATGAAGCTAACTTCTCAAGCCCCCAGTGAGGTAGTGAAGTGTTAAAAACCCCATTTTACAGATGGGGAAAGTGAGGCACCCACGGTCACCAGGCAGTAACCCTTTGGCTTGGGAGGGCTGCCTAGGGACTGCATTGATTTTTGCTGAGTCACTCACAGGGAAAGGACCTGGTTTCAAATGCACAGTGCAGTGCAAGCTCGGACATTCAAATACAAGCTGCAGTTCAAACCAGTGAACGCTGCCATGCGTGCATGGTGAGGAAGAAGCCCTCATTTCCAGTGATGTGCCCTAATGCAGCTCACAGATACTTTGAGGACTTTTTCTGTTCCCATCACTAAGGAAACAAACCACTTAGCATAAGAGTCATGCTTCTCTGTGAATTCCTATGGACAAGTACCAGGAGTTCTTCCCTCTGGTACAGAGTGGCTGGGCTCTTATATGGACCCACACCATCAGCGCGGGTTAGGAAGCTGCTGAAGGGCTGACTCATTAGGGACACTGCACTTTGAGCTGGAGATGTAGCTCCCAGCTTGAGGAGACATACCCATGCTAGCTCTGATTGAGCCAGTGTGCTAAAAATAGAGTGTAGCCGCAGTAGTGTGCATGGTGGGAGGGGTTGGCCACCCATGTGAGTACCCGCAGTACCGGATTTACCATGGCGCCAATGGCTCCATAGCGCCGGGCCCAAGCTCAGAAGGGGGCCCATAACACTCACTTCCTCCCCTCTCGGGCAGTGCTGCAGAAGCGGAGGCTCTGAGAGCGAGCCTTGGAGCAGCAGGGATCCAGCATGAGAGCTGAGAACCCATGGGGCCTGGGAACTGTAGTTCCTTGGCTAGCTCCCTGCCTATAGAGCCCGCCCTGGAGCAGGGAAGGAACTACATTTCCCAGCATTCCTTTGGCAGCTATCAACAGGAAAGGGAGGGGGAGGGAGTGGGGAAGCTGTGAGACCCGATGCACTGCAGCTTGCTGTGGATGGAGAGCTGGCTGCTAGAAGGGGGAGGCACTGTGAATGGGGAACAAGTATGCCCAAGGAGTAGAAGGCTTTGGCCCAGATATCACCCTCAGAAGACTCCCCCAGACTGGATTAGGGATGCTGGTGTGACCTCGCCTGGCAGCCTCCAAAGAAGGAATTGGGTGGACTAAATGGACAGTGCCCCTCTCTATCTGAAGCCTAGCAAGGGAGGTATGTGGATCCCACCAGAAGTTAAAATAAGTAAGGGAGGGAAGGCTCTTCTAGAGGACCTGGGCAGCTCTAGATACAGTACAGGAGGATTTCCACTTCTGAGCCATGGAAGCAGAAATTGGCTTTTCCTTTCCAGATTTATCTAATATTCAGAAAGGGAATCTAGCACCTGCCTTCCAGATTTGAACACCCTCAAAATTCAGGAGTGCTCAAACTCAACTTAGGCTGCTGTTACTTCATTTCTCCCAAATCAAATATGCTGATCCACTGTAATTTGCTGTAGAGAAAGTAGGATAAAATTCAAGTATCGGGGGTAGCCGTGTTAGTCTGTATCCACAAAAACAACAAGGAGTCCGGTGGCACCTTAAAGACTAACAGATTTATTTGGGAATAAGCTTTCTTGGGTAAAAAACCCACTTCTTCAGATGCAGGATAAAATTGAGCAACAAATGCTGGCATCTTCCCAGTGCCAGCTAGGGCTGGAATTGCTATTTTCAACAGCCATTGCCTTTTTTTTTTTAGTTTTATTTGTTTAAAAGGAAGACAGTGATATTGCATTGGCAAATTCCCCACAGAAACGAAGAGTGGAACAAAAGAATAATAAAGGCACCTCAACTTTTCCTCATTTATGTAGGACAGTCTTATAATATGCATCCAGATACCCTCCAATCACACACGCTGAAAATTGTTCCATTTTACTACAGTTCTGTAACCATGCAGGAACCAGTCCTGTCTGTGTTCTGTGCACATCCAAAATTCCTGCTGAATTCAGAAGTACCTTGCTTTTGTAACCATACTACCTGATATTTTCAGCCCTTGTAAGTGAAGCAGGTTTACATTTAGTAATTGGGTGGGAAGCCTCTCAGAAAAAGTTAGGTGCTGTAGGAGGTGTTGCTTATTCACTAGGTAATGTGAGACCTTCCTGTTACAATAGTAAACCAGTGCAGCATAGAATGCACTTTGCTTCTAGAATCTAGAATGGGGCCCTTTGCTTCTATACGCAGCCCATTAAAGACAATGAAAAGACTCCCACTCACTTCAACAGCCTTTGGACAGAACTGGTTATACATGGGGTAACTCCACTGTCTTCACAGGGTCCTGGTCCCACAGCGGAGGGGGGCCATGTGAGCTTGTTGCAGAGCTGCTGCTCAGGGACGGGAACCCCCTGGAACCCCAGCCTCCAAAATCCTTCAGGCTGCACTTTCTGCTCGACTATGTGCTAAGCTGAGGGGTGCGTGGGAATTGGTGGCCTCTGCGCAGGTGATGGGCATCTCAGGTACTTAAAGCCAGGGCCTAGAGGAGGGAAGTGCCTAACTGCAGAGTCTGCAGCTGCCTAGGGCCAGCGCTGAGGATTTAGAGCCCCTAATGCCGCCGTTGCAAGGTTCAAGCATGCTCAGCCTTGGAATTGCCACCCCTCCTTAGACTAGTAGCTGCAGCTATCTAAGGCTGGCCTCTGGCAATTGGCCCCATGGCTGTAGCCAGAGAAGCTGCAGGTGGCTCTGTGACTACTGNTTAACCTCAAGTTAACCTTTGAGTTAACCTCAAAGAACAGAGGTCACTCGTAGGAAAGGAATGTCAAGGGAAGCAGGGAAAGAGGAAGCTGGTCAGGCTTGCAGGGGAGAATAGCGTACAAGATAGAAGGGAAACAGGCATGGGGAGAGGTAGTGGTGACCAGTTAGTAGACTAGCATATAGATGGGAGCAGAGGGAGAAAGGCTGGTGACTTCACTTTCCCAGAGGCTAAGTCCTCACTTTGGGGAAATGGTGTTTGCAAATGGCTTGCTCAAATGGCAGGATGGGTGCTGAGGGAGGCATTTGTCAGAACTGATCAGGTATCTGCTGGCTGTGGAACTTTATTGAGCTGAGATCAGAACCACATACAGTGACTGGTGACATAGGGTGGTACTGGAGACATGGTTATAGAAGGTCTGAATGAGGAAGGAGATAAATCTGTGGGGCGTTTCCCCTGATCACTATGAAAGTTCTGCTCACTGTGGACGCTGGTAAACCCACATGGTTGTACAGCTCAATGAAATAAACTGGGAGCCGAGGGAACTCTGTATGGCAATGCATATAGTCGTGCAGAGGTGTGTGATCAAAATGAAAAATGTCTCTGAGATTCAGTACCAGGTATCACCAATGGCACTACCACACCAGGCCCACACTCAGAGCCCACAATGACTACAATGGCCCACAAAAGGTTAATCCAGCCATGAGTACCTGTCTCAGACCCTGGATGCAGTTAGCGCAGTTAGAGCCAGGAATTAAACCTGCAGCTCAAAGTGTAGCCCTGCCACGTGGGGCAGGTGTAGCTTGTTATCTCCGCTGGGGTAAGGGGGAGTGGGGGTGAGCCCCTTGGGGGCGCAGCAGTTTGGGAGGTAGGAAGTGACGGCCCTGGAGAGAAGCTCTTGTAAGCTGACTGATGATGCTTCGGTTGAAGGTTTATGTTTTACTATGGCTGAGTTTCCCCTAAAGCCACCACCCCGGGGAGGGGAGTTTGGACACTGACCTGGGGGCCTGCATGCCCTGTTGGGAACAGCAATCTGGTGGGCACCTCTAGAGAACCTTCATCTGTTATTATGAGAAGCAGAGCAGAGCTGCCGTGAAGGAAAGTGGCCAGGAGTGTGTGGGACACGGAGGGCTTGTCTATGCAGGACACTCAGGAAAGATCAGGCAAGTCAACTAGAGGTGTGAAGTCAATGCACTTAAATTAAAGTGTTGTCAGCCCCGCCCTCTATCCTGTGGGGATGCTTCGTTCACAGGGATCAAAGAGGATTACATTACAGTGAACTAAGACCCCTTAACTGCTGAGTGAGAGCAGTTTTGGGGGAGAGGAGAGGTTTGACACACTTTAACTTCCCTGCATTAACTTCCCACCTCTAGGTGAGCCGTGTTAACGTCCCAGTTAAACAAGCCCTTACAGCAAGACAGGCCAGAGGAAATGTGCAACAGGGGCTGACCCTGCCCTGCCGAGAGAGGGACGAGGGCGTCCTTCCACGTAGGATACCAAGTCTGCCTTTCGTGAGCGGCGTGCCTCTGCCTGGAGGCTTTGGCAATGGAAGGCGACACTTGTGTGTGATTTATACTGATCTGGCCTCATGGTGTGAATGTGCAGATTAGAACTCCACGAAGAATCCATGCAACCACTGGTCAGCCAGCATCGGCTCAGCACTCAGCGGAAAATGATTTGGGTATGCCGGGTTCTTTCAGAAACATCGAGTTCCTCCTGTTACGTCCCAGAACAGATGTGTTTGCACAGATTATATACTGCAGAGCTAATCCGTTGTGCTCAGTACACCTCTCTAGCACTGCTCTGGGAGTTTAAGATCATCTCTCATTGTTGTGCAAATATGTCCAGCAACTGTGGGACTGAATGTTGTCCTGACAAACTTACACTTGTGCATTTGCCTTTTCATGGCAAGTCACCAGCCCTGGGGGCTGTATTTTCTCTTCAGCAGAAACTGTCACACACAACTCATTTCCCACTGTGCTTTATAACTTACTCCTCGTGCGTTCTGTGCTGGGACCGAGGCTGGGCCTGATGGCAGATGGGAGGGGACCACCCCCAAAGTCTCCAGATGTCACAAGGGGGCCCTTTCTATTTTGATTAAGCTCATTATATTTATTGTCTGTTAAATGACTATTAGAATAATCAGCCTGCCGAGCACCACGTGACCTGGCATACTCTGGAAAACGTTCCCACTCAGCGAGCTAGCTCTTCCTTAACCATACAAAAACTAGCCCTTTTTGGCAGGGCCTGTGCATTGCATGGACAGGTAGCTGTATGTTATGAGTGTCACTGGAATATGGACATCACAAGATGATAAGCCAGAGTGCCCCAAGGGTCGGTCCTGGGGCCGGTTTTGTTCAATATCTTCATTAATGTCTGGAGGATGGCGTGGACTGCACTCTCAGCAAATTTGCAGATGACACTAAACTTGGAGGAGTGGTAGATACGCTGGAGGGTAGGGATGGGATACAGAGGGACCTAGACAAATTAGAGGATTGGGCCAAAAGAAACCTGATGAGGTTCAACAAGGACAAGTGCAGAGTCCTGCACTTAGGACGGAAGAATCCCATTCACTGTTACAGACTAGGGACCGAATGGCTAGGAAGCAGTTCTGCAGAAAAGGACCTAGGGGTTACAGTGGACGAGAAGCTGGATATGAGTCAACAGTGTGCCCTTGTTGCCAAGAAGGCTAACGGCATTTTGGGCTGTATAAGTAGGGGCATTGCCAGCAGATCGAGGGACGTGATCATTCCCCTCTATTCGACATTGGTGAGGCCTCATCTGGAGTACTGTGTCCAGTTTTGGGCCCCACACTACAAGAAGGATGTGGAAAAATTGGAAAGAGTCCAGCGGAGGGCAACAAAAATGATTAGGGGGCTGGAGCACATGAGTTATGAGGAGAGGCTGAGGGAACTGGGATTGTTTAGTCTGCAGAAGAGAAGAATGAGGGGGGATTTGATAGCTGCTTTCAACTACCTGAAAGGGGGTTCCAAAGAGGATGGATCTAGACTGTTCTCAGTGGTACCAGATGACAGAACAAGGAGTAATGGTCTCAAGTTGCAATGGGGGAGGTTTAGGTTGGATATTAGGAAAAACTTTTTCACTAGGAGGGTGGTGAAGCACTAGAACGGGTTACCTAGGGAGGTGGTGAAATCTCCTTCCTTAGAGGTTTTTTAAGGTCAGGCTTGACAAAGCCCTGGCTGTGATGATTTAGTTGGGATTAGGTCCTGCTTTGAGCAGGGGGTTGGACTAGATGACCTCCTGAGGTCCCTTCCAACCCTGATATTCTATGATAAGCAGAGTATTCTTCAATAATTCCAAGATGTTGTGTCTTAATTAGTCACACACTGGGCTTTGTCTGCAGTTGAATGAAAAGTGAGGAAGGGCCCGAGAGAGAGAGAGAGATGTGTGGAGACACCCTCTCTAATCAAGACAGGGAGAAAAGTTTGCAGAGCAAGGATCTTCAGTGCATAGGCTCATCTGCTATAATTTAGCATTAAAGCTACGTGAATAATGCACAATGAATAGTTACCTGCCAAATTTATTACTATGATTTGTATTATGCTAGAGACTCCAACCAAACCCACTGGCGAAGCACTGTATACCCACGTAGCAAGAGATAATCCCTGCCTGAACAGTTTACAACCCCAATAGACAGGCAAGACAAAAGGTGAGAGGAAGAGGAGTATTATTTCTGTTTTACAGATGGGAAACTGAGGCACAGAGCGACTACGTGGCTTGTTCATGGTAACACAGGAAATCCATGCAAAGCTGGGAACGTAGCCTCTCTCTGCTCCTGAAATAGCTGAGAGCAGAGCATGATTGCCTCTAATTTAGTCCAAATTTAATAGTATCCAGCGTATCTTTGTGCATTTCTCAACTCTCGACTGATCAGGAGCCGTTTTCAGTGTTAGATAAGTGACATAGTATGGAGTTCCCTGGTTGGATGAGTAGTGCACAGGCACTTCTGCCATGGATACTTACAGCATATGTATGAATTTTAAAATTCAGGATCTGCAACTACTTGTTTATGAGACTGAGAGTCCCTTGCTCTGAGTAGGTTAACAACAAAGCTGTATTGTAGGGATGCTCTAAGTCAGGGGTCGGCAACCTACGGGCACGCGTGCCAAATATGGCACGCGAGCCGATTTTGGGTAGCACGCCGCTGCCTGCCAGTTCCAGCCCCACTCGGCCCCCCCCGCCCACCGCTCTCCCCTGCGGGGGCAGGAGGCAGAAGCTTGGTCCTGCGGCAGCCAAGCTTCCCCCTCCCCCGCTTCTTCCCCCAACGTGGTGCGTTCCTGCCCCTCCTCCTCCCCCTCCCTCCGGGGAAGGGGGGCGGAGCCGAGCCGCAGCGTGCTCGCTGCTCCGTAGAGGAGACAGAGAAGAGGTAGGGTCGGGCCCTTGGGGAAGCGGGTGGAACAGGGCATATCCCTTCCAGCCCCCTGCCCTGAGCCACTCAGGGCAGGGGGCTGGGAGCACCCCCACAAGCC